>CAUYQU010020786.1:0-76905 GCA_963574635.1 Cheracebus regulus | reverse complement strand
CTTCTTTCAAGGTTCTTAGTTTCTTTGCATTGGGTTAGAACATGTTCTTTTAGTTCACAGAAGTTTCTTATTATCCACCTTCTGAAGCCTGATTCTGTGAGTTCGTCACACTCATCCTCTGTCAGGCCTTGTTCTCTTGCTCATGGGAAGCTGCGATCCCCTGTAGGAGGAGAGGCATTCTGATTTCCGGTGTCCTCAGCCTTTTTGCACTGGTTTCTTCCCATTTTTGTGGATTTATCCACCTGTCGTCTTTTAATTCCGACTTTCAGATTGGGTCTCTGAGTGGACATCCGGCTTGTTGGTTATGAAGTTTTCTCTGTTTCTTACTTTTCCTTCAGTGGTCGCACCTTCCCCACAGAGCTGGGCCTTCCCAGATTCAGCTGTGCTTGCTCTCAGTCCTCAGCGCTTCTAATTGCTGTGCTCCTTGTGGGAATGGGACCAGCCGAGACAGACTAAAAGGGCATCCAGTCCCGTATACTCCGCACTGAGAAGCGCCACGCTGGGGCGCCAGCAAAACAGCTGCGCCGGCCAAAAGAGTCGCGCTGGCGACCCATGTGGCTCCTTCCCCGGGAATCTCCCAGTTTGTGGGCATCAAAAATTCATCTGCAGTTGCGGCATCCACTCACTCTCTGCGCTTTCACTGGGAGCTACAATCCTGAGCTGCTGCTACGTGGCCATCTTGGATCTCTCTCCCAGTATTACTGAATTTATTTTCTTTTTAGTTATACATGAAATAATGTGTGTGCATAATTTCCATTATTATTCAAAATCAGTGTGACCATATCCCAGAGTACTATCCTTTCTTTTACAAGTCTTACCTTAAAGTTTTCCTCAAAACACGTAAAATGTTTAACATCACCCTCTGTTAAACATATAGAAAGGTTTTAAGATGGCTCTTCAAAACCATGATAATCCCAAACTAGTAGGTGGCACAGTTGGTTGATTGTTGTGATGTGATCCAATAAACTATGGGGCATCCACTAGGATGGCCTCGAATGCCACACTAGGAACTTGTTTCGTTAGGCTAAGTTATTTCACAAAGCTTCAACATTTTGTTTTCACATTGATTCAGGAATTCACTGCTCAGAATTTATTCTAAGGAAATATTCATATATGGGTAAAGATTTTTGCTTCAATGATACTAACTGGGACTAGTATCATTACACCAATGAAAACAGTGTAATGCCTCATAACAAGGAGATGGATACATTGTGGATTGCTATGCAGCAATTAAAAATTATGTTGGAAGAGAATTCAGTATCATGAAAAGATGTTATAAACATATCCTAAAATAAAAAACAAAAAGGAGGCTATGAACCATTATGACCAGTAGAACCCTTAAAAGAATCAGTACATGCAAGTCAAAGAGAGTCTGGAAGTATGTTACATGTATATACATAAAGATTACCTCTAATTATAAGATGATGAAGTTTTCCCATAATGCTACTTATTTTCCAAAATGATCTATGTATTTCTTTTATAATTAAAAAGTAATAATACAGTATCAGAAGTTCTCTATACAGTATAAAAGGCCTAGAAGAGAGGGTGATATTGTATCACTCTTAAATTATCATGGGGTTTTAGAAGACTAAGATGTGGAGCTGTAAATTTATCGTTTTGAAAGTGAAAAGAAATTATGATTTAGAGCATAAGAGTAAGTTGAAGGAATATAAACTTGGGTAAGACATTGGGGTGGTTTTCTGCACATTAGAACCATAAGAGTATAAAATGCCTGGGCATTTGAGAAGCAGGTGTCATGAAGTTGCAAGAAGGATGTCAAAATTAACCACTGATATCATAATTTTGCTTCTGCCTAGTCTATTATGGACTTCAGAAGTAATTCCATCTTAATATAGGGAGTGAGAACAGAAGATTTTTTTACTACCCAATACCTATCACAGTGCCAGGCATAAAACCCAAATGTTGAAAATACTTCTTACCTCAGGAAATCTGAAGTATTGGAAAGAACTTTGGATTACTATCAAAAGATCATAGTTTGATTTGAGATCTTTTTTTTTTATTTGCTAGCCATATGGCCTTGCACTAATGACTTGCATTTCTGAGACAAATTTCCACCCTATAAATTTAGATGATGTTAATAATGCTCCTTCAGATAGTTGTAAAGATTAAATAATCTTATATTATAAACTAGTAATGATTTGTTCCCATAAATTATACCTATGTTTGCAAAAGACCTTTTAAATATAGCATTACAATTCATAACAGTGTTGCCATCTTTTTAGAATCCTTAAAGATTACACAGCTGAAAACTAGGAGCAGATGAACTATAGAGAAAGAAAAAACCTTAATTATTCTTACATTCCAGCTATCAAACGTTTAGGATCTGGAATACTAAAAATGAAACAAAACACCCTGAACTTCTTTGTACATAGTTACTGTGAAGACAGTGAGACTCATCGACCTCTTAGGGTTTCTTTCTATCTCACGATTGTAATGACGATACATTTTCAATCCAAGATAAGGAAATCTCGTTGAGTAAAATATTGACACAAGGAGAATGTTGAAAGGGATTACTTCAATGTAACTAAACAGAAAATCCAGAAATAAGTCCAACTCCCCTTAGGAATTTATTATTATAGAGAAAAGGTGACATATTAGTAGGGACAAGATGGATTATTTAATAAATGGCACTGGAACAACTGCAAGCCCTTGAGGGAAAAATGGGATTCTTCTTCAGTCCCTACTTTTAAACAAATTTCAGATGGATAAAATAAGTAAATGTAAAAACATGAAACATTAAGAATAGTGGATAAAAATATGAGTATTTATTTAATCACAGAATAGAAAAAGAACTTCCAAGGGTGACACTGAACTTAGGAGACATAAAGCCAAGATTGATAATTCTGGTAAGATAGGAATTTGAAATTTATTTCCAAGGACACACACACACACACGCAGACACACACACACACACGCACAAACACACACACACACGCACACACACACACTCCAAAACATAAAAAATCAAGAACTTGGAAAAATATTCACAACATACGTGACAGAAAGTAGTCTGAAGTCCATATAAAAACAAATAGCAAATCAATAGATGAAAACGCAATAAAAATGAATAACAAAAAATATGAATGTCCTATTCAAATATGAGAAAACTCTACTCATAAAGAAATACTTGACTTTATTATAACTAATGCTATTCACAATTAAATATGTGCAAATTAATGTCATGAGTTTTCTTGCCTGTTATTTTAACAAAGACTGAACTGTCTTATATTGTCCAGCATTGGTATTTGTATGAAGAAAAATGTATTTCTGCATTGTTGGTGGGAGCATAGAAATACAATCTTTTTGAAGGTCAATATCTACAAAAAACCTAAACCCAACCATTCCTATGAATTTACTTGAGGTATACTAGTATGTGGAGAGTATACAAAGATGTTTATTGCAGCAGTTTTAGAAACAGCACAAAACCAGGAAAAATCTAGAATACTGATTTTTTATTAATGAAATAGAATATTATATAACTATTAAAAAGAGTGGGATCAATCTCTATGGGATTATATGGAAAGACCTGCAATGGGCATTGTTAAGTTAAAAATAAACTATATATTGATATTTATAGTTTCATGCCTTTTGTGTTTCTAATAGACATATATTTACATTTACCAAAATATGTCTGGAATGATTGAAAAAAAGAAACAGTTTAAAATGGATTCCTCTGAGGAGGTGAGTTGTAGTGTTGAGAGAAAATACTTATTTTTTTCTAAATCTTTTGTATTATTTAACTCTTACAGAATGATGTTAATTATGTAATAAAAAGCTTAAGCTTTTTATTATCATGCTGAGTAGTGAATTATGCTTATTAACTGCTGAACATAATCTTCTATTTTTTTAGAGTTCTCATATGAAGCCCTTTCAAACTTACAGACTTTAAAGACGTTTAGTCTTCACTCATACATACCAGTGTTTTCCTCTGTTTTTTCTGTTGTATGAATTTAAATTTTATGAATTTGTTTGCCATATATCTAGAATTATTTATATTGCCATAATTATCTGGTTAGCTTAACATAACTTAAATGAAAATTGATATGAGGCACCAATATGATAGTTTCAGAGTAATGATTCTAGAATCCAACTTTTAAAATTTACATATTGGCTCTCTCATTTGTTAGCAGGATGACCCTAGGAAAGTTACTTAACCTCTCTTAGCCTCAATTAACTCATCTGTACAATGAGGTGAATGATAGTCTGTCTTTATATTATAGGACAGTTGAGTAATTAGATAAATAAATAAATAAATAAATAAATAAATAAATATATATATATAATATTTAACAGTCCTCAGCACATAGTATTCAGTAAATATGCTGAGCTTTATCATTACTGATAGTATTAATAAAATATCTTTGAAAGACATTTTCATATACAGTTATGTTACAATATAGTCTGTGATATGGTTAGGCTGTGTCCCCACCCCAATCTCATTTTGAATTGTAATCCCCAGGTTGAAGGAAGGATTTGGTTGGTGATTAAATCATGGGGGAGATTTTCCCCATGCTGTTCTCATGATAGTAAGTCTCACAAGATCTGATGGTTAAAAGGCGTTCCTCTGCACTTGCTCACTCTTCTCTCTCCTGCCACCATGCTAAGAAGGTCCATGCTTCCCCTTCACTTTTGGCTGTGATTGTAAGTTTCCTGAGGCCTCCCTAGCCAAGTGGAATTGAGTCAATTAAACCTCTTTCCTTTATAAATTACCCAGTCTTGGGAAGTTCGTTATAGCAGTATGAAAATAAACAATCTATCTTCAAATATAAACATTTTTCATAATGTGTTCATAAATATAGAATAAATTGCTGTTATTGTTGAAGCAACTATTTCTCATTTGTTGAAAAATATCAGAGTTGCAAATATTATCTTCAGTTTCTCAAGCAGAAATAATGGAATATTTGAAAAAAGATGAAAAATAGCTGGTAGATATCAATGAAAAAAGTGAAATGAAGATAGACCCTGAATCAAAATTGCCAAATGAGTTCACAAAGAGAGAGTAAATGCCATTCAACCTGATGGGGGTGAATGAGATTACTGGTATATGAGAACTTAGTTCAATTAGTTAATTTTTACTCTCTCGACAGGTAATGTGTAAACAACGTATGTGGCATTTTACCAGCTGTTTTTCCTACATTTCACTTATACCATGATTTAATCATTAAGAGGGTAAATGGAATATTTTACATTTGTTGCATCAGAAGATGCATTGTTGACTATTTCTTATAGTCCTCATTTTTCCTTATTGTGCTATTTTTATTTGTATAAGTAAATATTTCTAAACTTAGAAAATATATTCTATTTCTAGCAAAGACTTAGCATTTCTCCCACCCTACTTAATTCATAATAATTCCATGTATAGCCATATAAAAGAGAAAAATGTTAACTATACAAAAATTAGTTTATTTACCTTGGAGAGCTAACTATAGCTATGATTATTCTGACAAGAAATGCAAGTTTCTTCTATAGAAATTGCCTGATTTTCATTTATTTTAAATGGTACATGGTACTCTTCCTACTTGAAAGTGGGGCCAATTTTTTGGGGAACGCTTACACTTTGAGTTCTATTGAATTTAAAGAAACAAGGGCCAAATTTTGGTGGGTATTTTTAGATTTATACTTTTTATATTGGCCACTTTAAATGCTGTTAGAGACCATTAGCAATAAACAGCTGCAATTTGAGAAAGGTCACCATGACTTCCTGCAAGTTAGGGGTTTTATGAGGAAACCATGGCTATAAAACATTTGGTGTTTCTCAGTTAGCTCCCTGTGTAGATGGCATATTTTCTGCCCTTTGTTTCACAGCCAGTGAAAGGTCCAAACCCTTCACCTGGTACATCTAATGTTATTCAAAAAATCCAACAATTTGTCACATTAAACTGTAATTTAGTAAATAGTTCTGGGGACTGTAAGTTACAGAACTTCAGAGTTCCAATTCATTGATTTGTTGCCAGTAAGGCTAAAGTTGGGATCAGCCTGGGTGGACCATACCTTTGTTCAGTGACCCAGGCCACAGGTGTCACTGGATACAAAGGCACTTGGTAAGAAGATAAGTCTGGTATAGCAGCAGTTGGCTATCTCTTCTATGCATGAGAAATATTATGCTCTCCAGATCCTATTGGCAAGTAGGAACAACCTCATTTTTATAGATACAAAGGAATAAACCATGTATTGAAGTGTGTACATTCATATTTCCCAAATATACATTTTTCCTTAACCACAAAAAACAAAGGTACCAAGAAAGTAAATCCCCTAATCAGAAAGCTAGGGGGAGAATCTGCTGCTGACAAGTAAAGTTTACAGGGCTGTAAGTTCTCTTTCATTTTCATCTTAGATCTTAGATTCTATTTTTCTAAACCATTCTTTTTGTAGCCACATAATTCCAAAGCGTTCTTTTTGTATCCATATAACTCATTTCTGGGAACCATTCAGAACTGTGTATAATCAATAACATCAAGATGCATAGATATTGCTCTATCTGTTACATATCTATTAATATTATTCTATTCCATTATGTATCTATTAAGTAATTCAAATCTGCATTAAGAATTAAATAATTCTCTTTATCAAAATCTCAAGAGGTACAACATTTTAAATGCTAATTTTTGTTATGTGGCCAAGCTCTGGCTTTATAGTATCATTTTGGAGAAATCAGAAAACTACCAATACATTTTTGAATGTTCTCAACTTCAGTGAATTCTGTTCCTCTTTCCACCATTTTTTAAAAACAATAGTTCCAAGATAACAACCATAATTATAAGTATGTAAATGAAACAATTTGTGTATGCTTGCATGTGTGTCTGAGCAGGGATTTTTTTTTTAAACACAGCATGAGGCATATCACTCACATAATGGAAAAAGCCAGATGCCTTATCAACTTAAAAATTGAGTATCCAATTTTTTGGGTAATAATCTTGCAAAGATATAAAGAAAATGACTTTAAATATCTCAATGCTGATACCCATTTATCAATTTGTAAGATATTTGAAACTATTTCTCTTTTCTATTCAAGATTTATCATCATTCATTGAATTGAATATTATGTGATTGTTTGCTTTAGATACTGTGCATGTGGAAAGGAAGCATTTCTTCATCTCCTTCATTTTTGGCTCTCTGGGTCCTTCAAGGTCTTTCAGAACTGGGGGCTGAGTGTACTTGCATGTAGGTGTTCACATACATACCTGTCTACCTATCCATCTACCTACTATGTCCTTTTCATGTAAATTTTTAGGTATCAAAAGTGTTATAAAAGTGAAGTATTTCAGAGTTGCAAGGTAATTCTACAATTTCCTTCAAATTTTCCCGTTTTGAATCTAAGTGAACTGAGTGAAAAAGCACTGAGTAGTTTTCACAAGATCATAAAGCCAATTCAAGGCACAGTCAGGAAAGGCCCAGCATGCTATCTGTGCTCCAGGCTTCTTTCAATTCCATTATCCTGTCTTGTTTTGTACAGTTCCTTTCACGTTAGTATGAAGCTATATATGATTAAGAAAAAAGACCAGTATTTAAGTTAATGATTTTTTAAAGTCATGTTCTGTTATGCCACTGGCAAACCTTTTGGAAGCAAAAATCAAGGAATGAAGCATAATCAATTTATATTGTTAATTGGCTTATTACTTTCTGCTTTTTTCAGTTTGTTGAAAATGGGTTAAGAAAATTGAGATGATTCTACTGCTACATTATTAAAGTTAATGTTTTAAATTAGCATTTAAAGCAATTGTGAAGCAACATTACTAAAAATGTTGCTTCACAATACTGATCACTTTGAAATAGAATAGAATATGGTAAATTAAAATTTATTTGCTAAAACAAATGCTCAAGAACACTTCATCCATGAATGTGTTCCTGGATTAATCAGTTTGCAAATTTGTTTCCCTCCTTACCACTTAGAACCTAGAAAAATTGCTTTGAATTTTCTCTCCAATAGTTTCAAATAGAAACAGTTGACTACTTCATTCTAGATAGTATATTCCTTTCCACAAGGACTTGATTTTGACATGCTTCTTTACCTCTCACAGTCCCCTCCCCTTTTTTTGGTAGACACTCAGAAGGTGCTTAATAAAAGCCTTGAAATAGACTAGGGATAAAGGAATGAATTTATGTATACATTGTTCTTGTAATCACTATATTTCTTATTTAGTTCCTCTCCTGGACTGTGTGGTTATCAAGGGCAGAGACTGTGTAGTATTCACCACTGTATCCTGTCATCTACTAGATATTCAGTACTGCTTGCAGAAAGAATCAATGATTTATTCTGACTTTTATTTAGGTATATGTCTCATGTTTTTACCTTGTCTGTGAGTTCTTTGAGAAAAGAACTCATATTCTACTGATTTCTGTAAGCTTCCAGTAAGTTCTTACTATACTTCAAAAGCTCTAGTCAATAAGCAAAACATCACCTTTGATTGCTTTTTTAAATCTAGGATTTTTTTCTATTTTTTAAGTGTAAACCATGCTATTGAAATAAACTTCAGGTCAATTAAAGAAGTTTCTAATATTTTGCTATTATTCATTTGATATCTAATTCTAACATCTAATATGTTGATAATGAGGTAAGTTGGTAAGTTTCCTTTTGAAGTCATTGACTTTCTAAGATCAAAAATCTAACAAATGTGCATATTACTGCCTAATAATTTCGCTAATAGATGTTCATACTTTATATATAATGTATTTATAACTCTAAGACTCTGATTATAACACTATTTAATTACATTTCCTACTTCTATCCTTAAATATGTTTCATCATACTGGTAATAAGGTTACTTATTAAGTAAAATAAAAAATATATAAAGAAATAAAAAGTTGGCTAGAGTCTCACCACCCCCAAACGCTTCAAATGTTTTGGTCAATTTATTTACTATTTGGTTTTTTTAAAACATACATTTCCAATTTTCTTATCCAAGTTATATTCAAATTGTAACAATATGCTTATATCTCATATATTTTATCTATTAGCTTAATTTCTGCTTGAGGAGAAAATGCTTTCTAGTACTAAGTAAGCAAATGTAATTCCAAGTTGTTCCATACTTATTGATTGTGATCTCTTTCCACAGAGGGCTCACATATGTAATTGTTCTCACAGATGAAAATAATGTACATATTGTATATGTGTGTAATTTTTACAAATATCTGTATCTATAATCCTTTGCCCTTAATAATACTCCACAACCTCTTCCAGAAAATGAATCTTAAGATACTTACAGTAAAGTGTGCTATAAAGTGAATGTTGTGTCCTTATTGATTTCTACTGCAAAACTAAAGTCTTTAGGATAAGTCATATAACCTCTAAGCATCAGCATCTTCATCTTTAAAAATAAAAGACTAATATAAATATTTACCTTATTTGGTTGTTTGGAGAATTAAAGGAATCCATGCCTGTAACATGCTTAGAAAATGTCTAATGCATACAAAATACTTCATATTTATAATTATTCTTACTGGGAAGGTCTTATGGTCAAAAACATTAATTCCAAATTTTGAGGCTTAAAGTTTTTTCTTTTCCTAGACTCAGTGAAACAAAAAGTGATAATAGTTTCTTTTTCATAATAATATTTTAGAAGTCACTTAAATGCTCCTATTTTCCCTTGGTTCTATACATTCCTATCTTTCCCCTTGACAAATGTAAGAAATGTTTGGAAACATTACCTTTTAATACTAGCTCCCTGTACCTTTCTCCAATTATTAAAAAGATTTTTTTTTAACAGAGTCTGTCTTTGGTGTAACAGAAGTTGCTAGGCTACTAGGGGCTTGCAGGCTATCTCAGAAGTGACCTGGTTGGCTTTCTCAGTGCTATGTTCAAACTAACAGCATGAGATATTTACCCCATCAATGGCAGATAATTGTTGAGGGATAAGGAAGAGAGCAGAATATGAGGTAGAGCAGCCCAGGTGTGTATGTTGCACATAGCAAAGGGGCCAGGAACTCAATTCAAACCTGCTTCATTAGAGGACAATGTATTCTTTCTGGCTACCAGTACTATAGTTCATACATTTACTGAAATCAAGGAGGGAGATTTAGTCTAGAGATTTAAATCAGTAAGTTTGTCAACTTAAAAGTTTAACACTCAGAAACCAGATGGACAATCGTCAGTCAGCATTAATCCTTAAATTGTGATTTCCTTGAATATAAAATGTTTCAATAATGGCTTCAGATATTTTGCTTCAGTTAATCTTCTTTATGAAGTTTAGAGATTTGTTTCATATTAAGTTAATTTAAAAGTGACTGACTTTGTAAAAGAACTTTTGTGGGGAGGAGGCATGGGAATCGGTGCTTAATTCTAGTGGAGCAGATGAGCAAATTTGCTATTAACCTTTTTACTTTCACTGTCACTTGTAGACATTTAATTTTTATAAAGTCATGAGATGCAAAATAGTAAATAGACATGGACATATGAAATGTGATTGGAATCAATAGATATTGCAAGATTTCTCAATAAACTATTCTGATGGGAAGTCAACATAAAGATTAGGAACCACTATTTAAAAAACATATAGAAAGGGGCTTTAGAGTCCATCTTTGTGAAGTGGGTCCTTTTGGTTTGTTTGTTTGTTTAAGTGAGGAAACTTGGACCCTCAGTGATAAAGTGATTTTCTTCAAGATGACACTGCTAAACAGTAGCAGAGCATGGGTGAGATACCATTTCCTTTGGCATTTATTCTTTTGTTTTACCAATTCATCACACTGTTACTTGCCTTTTAGAGATAAATGGCCAATATCCCCTCCAAAACAGTATAGCAAAGAAAGGGGGGAAAGGCAGAGAATTACCAATATTGACTCAGAGATAAGGTAAATGAAAATATATAGATTGTAATTTATAATGTGTATTTTGATTCACATAGATTTGTATATAGGTTACTTATTTAAGTTTGGTCATAAAAAATGTTAATAAGACTTTTGAGATATTCTAGAGAATATGAAATAATGTAAAGTTATAATTTATGAAATTTTATTCCATTAAGGCAGGTCAAAAAATTTAAACAGCAGATTGTTGCAAGAAGAAATAAATGATATCATGTGTTTATTCAAT
Source organism: Cheracebus regulus (assembly GCA_963574635.1). NCBI lineage: Eukaryota > Metazoa > Chordata > Mammalia > Primates > Pitheciidae > Cheracebus > Cheracebus regulus. Next base: position 65,858 of record CAUYQU010020786.1, on the reverse strand, counting down.
AGACAGATAGTCAAATATGTTAATTCTTTTAACTACAAAAATTTTAGAGTTTATTCAACCACATAGTTACTTATGATTTCAACAGTTTTTTTTTAAAGGAGAGAGCATCTATATTTGACAGCATAAGATTGTGACCAATTAAAAATACAAAAATTCTAGCTTTGGGTCACTCCATTCCATGAATAATGACATTAGATTAGTTATATCATGATATAAAGAGAACCAAATTGTTCCAAAGAGCATAAAACTATAGAGTAAAAGAGTTTTGGAGGAAAAATATATTTTTTTCTTCATACCTGATTTTTTTCTCTCAAATTTGGATTTGTATTATGAAATGTATTTTTCTGGGGAAATCCAAGATGGCCAAATAGGAACAGCTCTGGAGTGCAGTTCCCAGTGAGAAGAATGCAGAGGGTGAGTGATCACCACATTTCCAAACGAGTTTTTACTGCCCACAGACCAGGAGATTCCTGGGCTGAAAAGCACCAAGAGCTTCCAGCATGGCTGTTTCAGCTGGCTCTGTGGGTCTCCATGCAAAAACTCACACAAATCCGGGCAGCCGTTTCAACAGGCGCCTGGAATGCCTGGGATACAGATCTGCCCATTCAACTGAAAGAAAAGAGGGGCTGAAACAGGGAGCTAGGTGATCTGGCTCAGCAGGTCCCACCCTCCACAAAGACCAACAATCTGAAATGCTCTGGATTGAGAGTTTCGCAGCAAGTGCAGCTGGACCTGGAACAGTCCTGTTCAGTGTGGGGAAGGGCGTCAGCCATTACTGAGGCAGACCACCACTACCCAGGCAGTCCACCACTACTGAAGCAGTCCACCATTACCAAGGCAGTTCTAACTGGAAGTTCACACAGCAGCGAGGCAGAGCCCACAGCAGCTCAATAACACCTCTGCTGGCATGTCTAGACTACCACTCTGCTGGGCAGGTCATCTCTGAAAAAAGGCAGCAGCACATCAGGAACTTATAAATAAAGCCCCACTTTCTCAGGACAGAGCACCTGGGGAAAAGGGCGTGTATGAGTTCTGCTGCAGCAGACTTAAATGTACCAGACCAGAAGCTCTGAACGGAACAACAGAGCTCCCAGCTCAGCACTTGAGCTCCTATAAGGGACAGACTGTCTCCTCAAGCTGCTCCCTGACCCCTGTATATCCAAAGAGACACCTCATAAAGGAGAGCTCAGACTGACATATGGCAGATACCCTTCTGGGATGAAGATAACAGAAGAAGAAACTGGCAGCAACCCTTACTGTTCTTCAGCCCCTCTGGGTGATCCCGAGGCAAGGAGGATCTGGAGTTGACCTCCAACAAGCCTGCAGCAGAGGCCTGACTGTTAGAAGGAAAACTAAAAAACAGAAAAAAAAACTTCAACATCAACAAATAGAAGTCCACTCAGAGACCCCATCAGAAAGTCACCAACTACAAAGACCACAGGTAGATAAATCCACAAAGATGGGAAGAAACCAGCACAAAAAGGATGAAAACACCAAAACCCAGAATGCCTCTCCTCCTCCAAGGGTTCACAACCCCACACCAGGAAGGGAACAAAGCTGGATGGAGACTGAGTCTGAAGAATTGACAGAAACAGTCTTCAGAAGTTGGGTAATAACAACTTCTCTGATCTAAAAGAACATGTTCTAACCCAATGCAAATAAATTAAGAACCTTGAAGAAAGGTTAGATGAAATGCTAATGAGAATAAACAGTTTAAAGAAGAATATAAATGACCTGATGGAACTGAAAAGCACAACAAGAGAACTTCGCAAAGCATACACTAGTTTCAATAGCCGAATTGACCAAGCAGCAGAAAGGATATCAGAGATTGAAAATCAACTCAATGAAATAAAATGAGAAGGTAAGATTAGAGAAAAAAGAGGAAAAAGAAATGAACAAAGCCTCCAAGAGATATGGGATTATGTTAAAAGGCCTAATCTACATTTAATAGGTGTACCCGAATGTGACAGAGAGAATGAATCCAAGCTGGAAGACACTCTTCAGGATATTATCCAGGAGAACTTCCCTAACCTAGCAAGGCAGGCCAACATTCAAATTCAGGATACAGAGAACACCACAAAGATATTCCTCAAGAAGAGCAATCCCAAGGCACATAATCGTCAAATTCACCAGGGTTGAAATGAAGGAAAAAATGCTAAGGGCAGCCAGAGAGAAAGGTAGGGTTACCCACAAAGAGAAGCCCATCAGACTCACATTGAATCTCTCAGCAGAAACCCTACAAGCCAGAAGAGAGTGGGGGCCAATATTCAACATCCTTAAAGAAAAGAACTTTGAACCTAGAATTTCATATCTAGCCAAACTAAGCTTCATACGTGAAGGAGAAATAAAATCCTTTACGAACAAGCAATTGCTGAGAGGTTTTGTCACCACCAGGCCTACCTTACAAGAGCTCCTGAAAGAAGCACTAAACAGAAAGGAACAAGCAGTACCAGCCACTCCAAAAACATACCAAATACTAAAGAGCATTGACACAATGAAGAAATTGCTTCAACTAACAGGCAAAACAGCCAGCTAGAATAACAATATTAACCTTAAATGTAAATGGGCTAAATGCCTCAATCAAAAGACACAGACTGGCAAATCGGATAAAGAGTCAAACCCCATTGGTGTGCTGTATTCAGGAAACCCATCTTACGTGCAAGGACACACATAGGCTCAAAATAAAGGGATGGAGAAAAATTTACCAAGCAAATAGAGAGAGAGAAAAAAAGTGGGAGTTGCAATCCCAGTCTCTGATAAAATAGACTTTAAAGCAACAGAGATCAAAAGAGACAAAGAAGAGCATTACATAATGGTAAAAGGATCAATGCAACAAGAAGAGCTAATGATCCTAAATATACACAAACCCAATACAGGAGCACCAAGATACATAAAACAAGTTCTTAATGACGTACAAAGAGACTTAGATCCCCACACAATAAAAGTAGGAGATTTTAACACTCCACTGTCAATATTAGACATATCAATGAGACAGAAAGTCAACAAGGATATCCAGGACTTGAACTCAGATCTGGGCCAAGAAAACCTAATAGTCATCTACAGAACTCTGCACCCCAAATCCACAGAATATACATTCTTCTCAGCACCACATCACACCTACTCTAAAACTGACCACATAATTGGGAGTAAATCACTCCTCAGCAAATGCAAAAAAATGGAAATCACAACAAACAGTCTCTTAGACCACAGTGCAATCAAATTAGAACTCAGGATTAAGAAAGGAACTCAGAACCACACAACTTCATGGAAACTGAAAAACAGGCTCTTGAATGTTGACTGGATAAACCAGGAAATGAAGGCAGAAATAAAGATGTTCTTCAAAACCAACAAGAATGAAGACACGACATACCAAAATCTCTGGGACACATTTAAAGCAGTGTCTAGAGGAAAAATTATAGCAATAAATGCCCACATGAGAAGCAAGGGAAGATCTAAAATCAACACCCTATCATCAAAATTGAAAGAGCTAGAGGAGCAAGATAAAAAAAGCTCAAAAGCTAGCAGAAGACAATAAATAACTAAGATCAGAACAGACCTGAAGGAGATAGAGATACAAAAAAACCCTTCAAAACAATAAATCCAGGAGCTGGTTTTTTGAAAAGATCAGCAAAATAGACAACCACTATCCAGATTAATAAAAAAGAAAAGAGAGAAGAATCAAAAAGATGCAATAAAAAACGATAAAGGGGATATCACCACTGATACCACAGAAATACAAACTACCATCAGAGATTACTACAAACAACTCTATGCACATAAACTAGTAAACCTGGAAGAAATGGATAAATTCCTGAACACCTGCACCCTCCCAAGTCTAAACCAGGAAGAAGTCAAAACCCTGAATAGACCAATAAGAACAGCTGAAGTTGAGGCAGTAATTAATAGCCTACCAATCAAAAAAAGCCCAGGTCCAGATGGGTTTGCAGCCAAATTCTACCAGACAAAGAGGAGCTGGTACCATTCCTTCTGAAACTATTCCAAACAATCCACCAAAAGGGAATCCTTCCCAAATCATTATAGGAGGTGAACATCATCCTGATACTGAAACCTGGCAGAGACTTGACAAAAAAAGAAAACTTCAGGCCAATATCCATGATGAACATAGATGCAAAAATCTTCAATAAAATACTGGCAAAACAATTGCAACAGCACATCAAAAAGCTTATCCATCACGATCAAGTAGGCTTCATCCCGCGGATGCAAGGCTGGTTCAACATACGCAAGTCTATCAGTATAATCCATCACATAAACAGAACCAAAGACAAAAACCACTTGATCATCTCAATTGATGCAGAGAAGGCCTTTGACAAAATTTAACAGCGCTTTATGCTAAAAACTCTCAGTAAACTAGGTATAGATGGAATATATCTCAAAATAATGAAAGCTATTTCTGACAAACCCACAGCCAATGTCAGACTGAATGTGCAAAAACTGGAAGCATTCCATTTGAAATCTGGCACAAGACAAGGATGCCCTCTCTCACCACTCCTATTCAATATAGTATTGGAAGTTCTAGCCAGAGAAATCAGGCAAGAAAAAGAAATAAAACATATTCAATTAGTAAAGGAGGAAGTCAGATTATCTCTATTTGCAGATGACATGATTGTATATTTAGAAGACCTTATCTTCTCAGCCCCAAATCTCCTTAAACTGATAAGCAACTTCAGCAGTCTCAGGATACAAAATCAATATGCAGAAATCAAAAGCATTCCTATACACCAATAGCAGACTAAAAGAGAACAAAATCAAGAGCAAACTCCCATTCACAATTACTACAAAGGGAGTAAAATACCTAGGAATACAATTAACAAAGGATGAAAGGACCTCTTCAAGGAGAACTACAAACCACTGCTCAAGGAAATAAGAGATGACACGAAAACATTCCATGCTCATGGTTAGGAAGAATCAATATTGTGAAAATGGCCATACTGCCCAAAGTAATTTACAGATTCAATGCTATCCCCATCAAGCTACCTATGACCCTCTTCACAGAACTGGGAAAAACCACCTTAAACTTCATGTGGAACCAAAAGAGAGCCTGCATAGTCAAGACAGTCGTAAACAAGAAAAATAAACTGAAGGCATCACCCTACCTGACTTCAAACTATACTACAAGCCTACAGTAATCAAAACAGCTTGGGACTGGTACCAAAACAGAGATAGAGACCAATGGAACAGAACACAGGCCTTAAAGGCAATGCCACACATCTACAACCACCTGATCTTTGACAAACCTGTCGAAAACAAGCAATGGGGAAAGGATTCCCTGTTTAATAAATGGTGTTGGGAAAACTGGCTAGCCATGTGCTGAAAGCAGAAACTGGACCCCTTCCTGACACCTTACACTAAAATTAACTCCAGATGGATTAAAGACTTCAACATTAGACCTGACACCATCAAACCCTAGAAGAAAGCCTAGGCAAAACCATTCAGGACATAGGTATAGGCAAGGACTTCATGACTAAAACACCAAAAGCATTGGCAACAAAAGCCAAAATAGACAAATGGGATCCAATTGAACTACATAGCTTCTGCACAGCAAAAGAAACAATCATGAGAGTGAACAGGCAACCAAGAGAATGGGAAAAAATTTTTGCAATCTACCCATGTGACAAAGTGCTAATATCCAGAATCTACAATGAACTAAAACAGATTTGCAAGAAAAAACCAAACCCATTCAAAAGTGGGTGAAGGACATGAACACTTCTCAAAAGAAGACATTTATGCAGCCAACAAACATATGAAAAAATGCTCATCATCACTGGTCATTAGAGAAATGCAAATCAAAACCACACTGAGATACCATCTCACACCAGTTAGAATGGTGATCATTAAATCTGAGACAACAGATACTGGAGAGGATGTGGAGAAATAGGAACACTTTTACACTGTTGGTGGGAGTATAAATTAGTTCAACCATTGTGGAAGACAGGATGGCAATTCCTCAAGGACCTAGAAACAGAAATTCCATTTGACCCAGCAATCCCATTACAGGGTATATATCCAAAGAATTATAAATGGTTCTGTTATAAAGACACATGTACACCTATGTTCATTGTGGCACTGTTTACAATAGCAAAGACCTGGAACCAACCCAAATGCCCATGGATGATAGACTGGACAAGGAAATGTGGCACATATCCACCATGGAATACTATGCAGCCATCAAAAACGATGAGTTCATGTCCTTTGTAGGGACATGGATGAATCTGGAAACCATAATTCTCAGCAAACAGACACAAGAGCAGAAAATCAAACACCACATGTTCTCCCTCATAGGAGGGTGTTGAACAATGGGAACAGATGGACACAGGGAGGGGAGCATCACAAACTGAGGTCTGTTGTGGGGGACTGAGGGAGGGACAGTGAGGGGTAGGGAGGTTGGGGAGGGATAATGGGGAGAAATGCCAGATATAGGTGACAGATGGATGGAAGTAGCAAACCACCTTGCCATGTATGTACCTATGCGACAATTCTGCATGATCTGCACATGTACTTGAGAATCTAAAGTACAATTAAAAAAATATTCAAAAAAAAGGACCTTCCGAAAGTCTACTAGAAAAAAAAAACAAAAAAATGTGTTTTTCTTTATACAATGTGTTTATATATATAAAGTAGCTTTAAAGTTTTTAGTGGAACTTCATATTCACCCAATAACATATTTTCTCCTTTTTCTCATCTTTCTAATATGTGTCTTTGCAAATGGAAGATTTTCAGGGAATTACATATGTATTTATGTTTATAAAATATTTCCACATCATTTACTAAAATAAACATAAAATATATTTATACAAGTGTATATATGACATGTAACTTTTTATACGTTAATATGTGTTATATACTTTTCATTAAAAAGCATACATTTATATTTCAGTGGTATATCTAAATATTGTCTGTCTATCTATATGCAGGTTGTCTCAAAATGTTTAGTACAGTTTTAAGCTTTAATCACTTCCATACTATAAATGCTATAAACTTATAAGAATAATGCTTGAAATTTAATTGCTTAAATTATTTTATACTTAGTTTTGTGATTTTTGAGTAATAATTTTAAAATTTCAATTTGCTTTAGGATTTCTGAATAAAGATGACAAATTACAAGTAAGCAGCCATCTTTAGCAAATAACTGACTGGTTCTAGAAAAAGCACAACCAATATAAATTTTGCCCACTTAAAAATGTTATCTAGGGATGGCCCTCATATAAGCGTCTAAGACAAAACAGTAGTCCAAACCTATTATAAAAGATAAACAACAGAAGCACTTTACTCAATGAAGGTCCGTTTCATCAGAGCAGAATTCTGTGCTCCATTATGTAGGTTTGATTTGTGGGAAAGCAAATGTTATTTTCAGAGTCAAAATGATTAAAGCTGATGTATCATTGAAGAACACAGATCTGTTCAATTTTTTTTTCTTTCTTTTTTTCTTGAGATTGAGTCTCACTCTGTGGCCCAGGCTGGAGTACAGTGGTGCGATCTCGGCTCACTGCAACCTCTGCCTCCCAGGTTCAAGCCAATTCTCCTGCCTCAGCTTCCGAGTAGCTGGGGTTACAGGCACATGCCACCATACCTGGCTGATTTTTGTATTTTTAGTAGAGAAGGGGTTTTACCATGTTGGCCAGGCTGGTCTCAAACTCCCGACCTCAGGTGATCCAACCACCTCGGCCTCCCAAACTTCTGGGATTGCAGGTGTGAGTCACCACGCCAGGCCCTGTTCAGTTTTAATAACAGGGATGAACATTTTTGTTATTTTTTGCCTCATGGTGTCAAACTTTTAAATTTAATTTGTTAAGTATGTTCAAGAAGCATAGTAATCTAATGGTTTATTTGAGGTTTCAGAATATAAGATATCATTATGTACAACTCTGAAATTTTTTTTCCCTCAGAGTCTAAAACTGCTCAGAAAATGTTCTCATACCTTTGATTAGTGCAAAAGGTAAGTCCATGTTTAAATAAATTCTGTACACTTCTAACAAAGATTGATGCTGGCCTGAACACTTTCAGGTGCATTGCTGTACTACACACATTTCTGCATTACCAGCGCCTAGAACAATATCTGTGCAAAGTACTTGCTCAATAAACATTTGGCAAATTTCTGAGAAATTTAAAATCTTATGGTATAATATAAAGAAGCCCTAAAGCATCATTCTCTATCTAATTTATCAAAATGGATTTTATTCAGAAATGTAATATAATCTTAAAGGACTTTAATAGATAATTGGTAATATATGTTATTCATCATGTAGTCTTTAAAGAATAACTTAAACAAAAAATGTCATACTAAAATTTCCTAAAGTTGAAGTTTCATAATACTAATATTCTATTTGACCACAAAATACTTGGCCTGATTAAGGCTTCTGATTTACCCATATTCAGTTCGCTAATTTTGCCTGATACCGATAGTATTTATCCAACTTTATCAAAAATTTAGTGAGAAAGGAATTTGGCTTTATTTCTGTAGGAAATCTTGGTCTTCATCTTCTCATATAGTAATGCTGTGCTCTATAGCTGTAAGCATATGATTATACAAAACAAGTTTATTTGAATGCATATTGCATGCATGTATGCATGGATGAATGAATGACATCTGGACATATGATAAAGATATAAAGATGTTGATATAGTTTGCATATAGGTCTCTGCCCAAATCCCATGTTGAACTGTAATCTCCAGTGTTGGCAATGGAGCCTATTGGGAGATGATTGGCTCATGGGTGTAGATTTCTCATGACTGGCTTAGCTCCATCCTCTTGGTGCTGTTCTAGTGATAGTGATGAGTTCTTGTGAGATATGGTTTTTTTAAAAGTGTGTGGCACCTCTCCACACTCTCTCTGCCCCCACCATGTAAGGTACCTGCTCCCCCTTTGCCCTCTGCCATACTTGGAAGCTTCCTGAGGCTTCCACAGAAGCAGACACGTCCATGCTTCTTGTACAGTCTGCAGAACCATGAGTTAAACTTCTTTTCTTTACAAATTACTCAGTCTCAGTTATTTCTTTACAGCAATGCAAGAATATATATATATATATATATATATATATATATATATATATATATATATATATAATATAGTTGGAAAGCAAAGCAACAGTTTGAAGAACTGCAGGAAATACATATTTATTATTATGATATTTTCATTTATTTTTATATCATAGATGTCAGGTAACTTTTCATTTGTCTTTATTTCTTCTAATTCATATTTGGACATCTTGTATCTGAGATGTACAACTTTGATTAACATGTTGGGACAAGGCACAGTTTAAAAGAACACCCGATATTAGTATTTGCTCAATTAATCAATAAATAAAAGATGATGAAGGTTTGGATTAAGTCAGTGGTTACCACTCTAAAATACTTTGAATAGTCATTGGAAAATCAAATGAATGTTAATATATGTTAAAGCAAAATTTAAGTCTGTGTTTAGAGTAACAATTCAACTTACATTCTCTCCGTAATAGTAAAAGACTTACAAATATCACTATTTCTACATTTCTATATGTAAAACACAGCTCTTGTTTTCATTGCTCTTTATTGTACTCTAGTTTCATAGCATGATCTCTCAGGTAAATTGGTTAACCAAATTGAACGAAGATATACTAAGAGGTATTTTGACTCTTATTTTTACAAATTAAATTCTAAAAAAAAGCTCCTATCAATTATTCCTATTCTCAATTAAGAGGCAGGTCAACATAATTGTCTCTTATTGTGGAAATGAGGAAATAGCGTTTGAGAAGTTAAGTGTTCATCATGGAAAGTCAGTGCCAGAGTTGTATTTTTTAATTTATAAATTGTGATTTATTTGATTTATAAATAAAAACTTTCAGACTGCCTAGTCCCTTCTCAACTACCATTAATATATTATTCGGGAACTCAGCGGGTGGACCAGTTTTTGTTTGTTTGTTTCGTTTTACATGCTATAAGCTACATTGGTTATGTGACTATTCTCACCTTTTAATCTGACTTTAATCCCACATCACTCAATCATAACGGTCCATTTTTTTTGATAAATATATTAGACAGGAGGTCTATAATTTCATTTACATAAAAATAATCTCAGATCATCCACAGTGGTACATTTTAAAATTCATTAGAGATCTTTGACATGCTCTTCTATTAGCAAGGTTTCAGAGAGCACAGATGGCAATTAGTCACACAGGTGCTGGTGGTTAACTCCTTCGACTGAGGAGAGCAGCACCATGCACGAAAAGAACTTTCAAGTCTCTGGGAACAAACAGTAATATTAGATGTAATTCAAAGCATTTTCTGTCAATTCTCCCGCCTTATTACATCCTTATATAAATTCTTTGCTCATTTTCAAACTTTCAAAATGGCTGATTCTTGGAAAATCCAGTCCTAGCAGGGTGGAGGGTCCTTTAAGCTACTGGTTCTCCAAGTGCAGTCCCTGGACCAGCAGCGCAAGTATCACACTGAAGAGTTTGTCAGAAATGCAAATTCTTGGGCCTCATTCCAGACCTACTGAACCAGAAACTTTGGTAGTGAGGCCTAGCAATCAGCATTTTGATAAGCCTTCCAGATGATTCCCATGTAAACAAATTTTTGAGAACTTTTGCTGTAAGTTACTTGGAGGTGCATGGGGAAAAGGCTCCCTACAGAGGTTATAATGGAATGTACAAGTTAAATTATTATTATAGCTTACATTACATTTAAATTATAAAACATTATTTGACCATAGACAGGATGTTAAATTCTTTTTTAATGTCTTTGTTCTGAATTCATTAGAATTAATGTAATTTAATTAAGAATTTCTCAGCATAACATTATGCTGAGACTATGCATAACACTAAATGTGCCTTCACTCTGTGGAGAAGAATTTGATTTAGGCAATGGAGGAATGGAAATTATTGAGTAGGATCTGGACTGAGTTGTTATTAAAGTCTTTGCATACTGGCAGGGTTTTGAGTTACTAAATTATTATCTTTGGCTTCTCATATTTCATCTTCCATGCCCTATGAGTTCAAGAATGTATCCCTCCATCACATAACCTTTACATATTACAAAATAGAGCAGAAAATCGCATGCCATATTGGAAGATGAAGAAATCAGTAATTGTCAATATACAGAGCTAACATGGAAAATATTTCTTTTGCTTGAATTTATTTTTGTGTATTCCTCAAAGCAATTTTAGAATTCCATGGGAATATGGATATATGTGATCTTACAATTATATTTACATTCTCTTACCACTTATTTCTTTAATTGTGTTCATCCTTATACTAGTTTCCATGTCAACTCTGAAGGCTACCTGTAATGGAAGCTTAGAAACAAACAAAAGAAAAATCCTCTAGTTTAGAATACTTGAAATAACACAAAGACTGAATTAACCAAATCTTAATCAAAATTCAGTGTGCAGCTAAAATTTTAACATGATGAAATCATGATCTGTGAATTATCAAAAAGGTTGTTTTACATTCATTGATCTGAAGAATACTTAGTACATATACTGGATAAATAAATTAACAATGATCATGAATGTGATTAACATATACTCAAAGTTAAAAATGTCATTCTTTCTGATATTTTAAAAAACAAAATGCAAGATGAATATGTATTTTGCTAGAATGAACCCTATCAAATACCCTAAAGTACTATATAGCTATTGATAGCCATGAAGAAATAATTGTCATAACTATATGACATGAATAAAGGAATGAATAAAAGAATGTAGTAGTAAAATAAATCAGTTTTCACTGCTTCAAAAGTTCCCTCTTTTTCAATTTTGGGATAGACACTGCTAAAGATGATGAAGTCTGTCTAAAGGCAAGTGCAACCGCTTTAATAAAAAGCTATCTTCACAAGCCTCAAGGAGAGTGTATCTGGTGTTGAAAGGTTTATCTCCAAGAGTTTAACAGTGCTGAAGACAGAAAGGGAACTTTTGCCAGTTATTCAGTCTTCTCTACTCTCTTCTATCAATACTTTATAAGTCCTCCTGTTATTTGTGCTGATGTTTGCTGCATCTCTTTTTGCCTTAGGCAGAGGAGAGTAAAGTTCAGGAGGTTAGGTTAAAAAAGACCCTAACCAGCAGAGAGTGTAGTTTATTGATGGGCCTCTTTACAGATGGATAAAGAGAGTAATGAGAAAGCTACATAATTGCTCTTCATGGTGTGCCAAAAGCTCAGTCAATGGCTGATATACAGGAAACAAAATTATTAAAGCACTTTATATCAGACACTGGAATGGTTCCCTAAATTAGAACAGACTTGCTAACAGGCCATCTGGTTAGGTTTTGGAAGACTGGACAGATTGTGGCCTATGGATGCAATTCTTTATAATACAAATGGCAGAGGTGATCCTTTGCCAAAAGACCCAAGAGGACTTCTGCAGGAATTCAGTACAAATCTACATCATATAGCCTTCATTCCTCATGTCCAAAGCAAAAGAAATTAGCTACTCAACCTTAACTACTTTTCTTTTATAAACTTTCACAAAATGAGGATGACAATAGTACTCGCCTTCCAGGACTGTGAAGAGTATGAAGTAGGAAAATACCTAGAAACACATTTGAGGGATTAAAGATGATCATTCCCTAAAATGACCTGGGGACTAACATTTTAGAGGATAAAAGTGATGCCAGTTTTCTCATTTTTATCCTTGTTTTATTCAATGAAATTGGTAATCTAAATTGAAAAATAATAGCATAGTTTTGTTCAACTTCATTTTATTGCTATATTTGAAATATGTAATAATGGTTCCATTATACGTCATTTTGCTTAAAGTCACAGTTATCAAGAACCTATTGACAATATTAGGCAGGGACTAACTGTGCTCCCTTTTTCATGGAACTCAGTTAATGTGGTTTTTATTTTGAATAAGCCAAAACCATGTTTGATAGATACTGTCATTTTTTTCTGTATTGACTAAAATGCTCAAAAATGGCTTAGCACCAATTATCCAGTACAATTTTATTTCTGCAAAAAGTTCTAGAACTCTTTCCTTCAGAAGACTGACACTTTTTACAAATTGCACTTCATACTTTCAATGTAATTATCAGCCTTTGACCTGTGTTGAAATGCAAAGACCAATAGGAGAGATGAAGCACTAAATTGCTATAGGTTTCTGTGTTAATGAAGCATTGTGATAAGGTTCCAATGGGGAGGAGATTGAAAAAGAGATTTAAAAAAAACATGACACTGTTAGATGCTTAGACAGGTACTGGCAGATTAAGGTGGGGTAGCACTCTGAAAGGCTGGGTTTATTCTGATTCAAAGGAAATATACAGATGGGGTTCTTAGCTCATGAAGGTTAGCAGGTAGATAGATCTAAAACATTGAGTATCAATATTTTAGAGGCTTTTTTTTCTCCTTTCTTAGTACATTAAAAAGTAAAACTTTCAGTTTTCTTCTGCTCTAAATGTTATTTACTTGGGAAATAACTCTGGAGGCCACTGCTCATAAGTTTGGTAGCAGCCTGCTTTTACTTTCGTAATGTTTAGCAGTTGTATAGACACTCTTATTTGTCTAGAGACCACTTTTCTATCTCACATTTTAAAATAGAAAATAATTAGACTACCATTGGTTAATAAAGAATCAATGCCTTTATCTAACAGAAGCATCATTTTGAAAATGCCACTATAAAAAGAATGATCTAAAGTAGAAATATGACTATAATGGTTTTGTCAATGTCATAAACTTCTGTATCAAAATAGCTAAATATAAAGCTAAGAAACATAATTTAGTATCCATCTATAAAGTGTTTGACAATGATTGCAACAGTCTCCTTCAAGTATGTATTATCTCCAGTTTAAAGAGTAGAAAGTAAAGCTCAGTGTGATTAAGAAGCCAAATCACACAGAGAGTAAATGGATGAGCTGAGATTTGTAAAGTAGGAGAGCCTGTTCCAAAGCTCATTCATTTCCCTATACACCATGCTGCCTCTTAAGATGTGGTCTCTCTGGTCACAAGTGCACGGAATTGCTCAAGGAGTAATCCTGACTCCTTCAAAAATAATTGTTATTCTTTTAAATAAAGATATCAATGTAAGTACACACTATCTCGGCTATATTAGCACCCTTTCCAACAAAATTCCATGTTTACTAATTACGATATCAAAAGAGGCCATTCTTAGGAAGGGTATTCATTTCTCATAGTGATAATGAGGGACTGTTAAATGCATATATAACAGTGATTGTAGAACTGAGGACAAATATTCTTCTGAAACTAGAGTTTTACTATATTTTTCTCTTCCTCCTTCATTTTCCAGTCAGATCACTGCAGCACAAGGCTTTACTGAAGAGGCAAACAGCTGTTACGAGAAATATTTATTCTAATCCAAGTCCAGAGAGCCTACAGTGTTTAGAAATATATAGATAATTCCATATGGAACTATTCAAATACAAAAGAGAACATTTATTGAGTTATACTAGGTGTTTTATGTACAGTGTTCAATCTATATAGAATTCATTAGAGGGATTGATTCTTACCTTCATCTTACAGATGAAAAAACTAAGGTTTAGAGAATTTAAAACTTGCCCAGGATCATTATATTAGTCAGTAATTAAACTGTGATGCTAATCTTCCTAGCTCAGTAAACTATATTGCCTCTCAACATTATTTACAAATTGTTTTATGGCTGTTAATAATCCTTCCATAATTCTTTACTTGAATACACAGAGAAATGAATATAAATCTCACTACTATTGAATCTTGCTGACCTACGATTTTTTGTTTTATAAGTTCATACACTTATGCTTTAGTTCTCCAAGTACAATCAACATTTCTTCTAATAATAATACATCGTTTATATGAGACCTAGGTAATTACACAACTGAAATCTATGGGATAGTGTATCTTAGAAAAGCTAAAGGACAAATTTTATTCTTCCCAGTAAAATAATTATACCTAGCTGGATATTTCTCCATGTAAGCTTAAATTTCTTAAGTACATGGGCCCGTCTTGCTTTTTATTCTTTAGCACTTAAGCACACCTTTCACCAGTTAAGTATGAGGATTACATGACATTATGTATGCAAAAGTCTTATAAACTGAAAATGGATATGCAAATAATGATTATTATGACACTATTCTATGAATAAACTCACAGTTTTTGAATGTGTGAGTAAAAAATGTTTTCATAGATATCTTAGGGCATCTTTCCCTTGGTCCAGTAGTTTTCACTTGTGATATATAGAAAATTATAACAGAGTATCAAAATTAAAATAATTTCATATTGAAAACCAGAAACAAATAACTTATTTACCAAGGGCTATGTGTGCTCTTAATGAACTTTGGCTTAAGAGACAAGGTGATGACTTCTGTGACTATATTATGAAATTAAATGCAGACTAAGCCATATTGTGGGACCTTTGGAATTACCAAACAAAACTGAACTGTCTCAGCTAATGATATAATATATAAAGTTCTCTGGTTAAAAACAGAATTTTCAATTAAAAAATATATTTGAAATAGTTTTCTGCCTCCACTCAAATCTCAGCCTTCTTAACGTGTATCATATTGAATAATTTTATCTATTTATTTAATACCTTTATTTGTATGTATGTGTATGCTAGTGCAGGTTAATATTTGGCTACTGTCTTTGAGGAAAAGGAGTAACTTAACTGGTGAAGCTGTCCAGAAGTTCTTTCTTACTTCCAGTCATTGGTTTTAAGTTGTATGTGCAACAAGTATAAGAGCATTTTTAAAGTGTGAAATAAATCCTGATAGCTGTTTTCTGTGCTAAATGTCTCTTGCCCCTAGACAGACACACACTTTCATGGAAGTGAGTGGCATACTTTATCACTAGACCTTAGCCATTAATTTTATTTGTGCTCTAATGATCAGCTTAGAGAAATCTGTCTCATAGTGCCATTCATTTCGGTTTAAGAAATGTTAATGTGTCCTATTAACTAATTTTGGAAAAAAACCAGAGACTTTGTAGAAAACTCTGAATTATTTTGACTTTATATAAAGAATAAAATCTCTAAGAATTATAGAGAATAGTGAACTGCATCATCTTTTTCTTTTCCCCCAAGAGAAAATCTTATTGTTTCTTTTATATATTCATTAACTTCTGAATATTTTTGTGTTTTCTTATAAAATTTATTTTTGCTATTCTTGACTTATTTTGCTGAAATGAGAATAGAAGTCTCCTGATGTCATTTTCCCTTCACTATGTTGCATTAGATAATGCTTTCATTAGTTTAGTTCTATAGAATACATTTTCAACTCTTCAATTTCCATTTTCATGGTTATTATTAGTTTAAGGTTAGCCCTTAGTAATTAGCTTCTTATTTAATCATTTTTTTTGCAATTTTATTTAAAAAATTAGCAAACATAATTTTTATGTCAATTACTTAGCTGGCTTGTTACAGCTCTTTCCCTGAAACACATTTTACAAACTTCCTATCCTTGTTTTGATGATATATGTGCATACACACACACACACACACACACACACACACACACACACACACACACACAAGCCATCTGGATGAAAAGTCAACATTTTAATCTCTTACAAAAAGTTAAACAACATATTTGATAGGTTTGTATTTTCCTGACTAAATTAATGAAGTTGACTAGTTGATATGGTGTGGTTTTAGTCAGGTCCCAGGAAAATGTGTTTTATGGTATCCCATTCTTAAATGTAAACTTACTTTATTTAAAATGGTTATTATTAAATAAAACATTTATCATATTTTTCTAGTAGAAAATTGGCCAAATAATGTGTTCAGCATGTGCATTTTAAGAGAAGTCACTAAATTGTAGCAGTGATCATTTTGCTATAATAATGGATAATTAATGAAGAACATAGAAAATATTATAAAGGACTAACTTAAATTGTTAACAAAGCTACACACTCAAAATACCTTAAATATCACAAAGTCTCTTTCTTTATTGGGACCTTTGTGGTTATTACAATAACAAAGTTAGCCAAGAATGCATAAGTATGTGTTCTGCTGAAAAAGCAGATAGGCCTGGATAATGTATCTTTTAGTGTGTCTGACTTCATGGATAGATGATTATCTAGTTTATACCTACCCTCTGGGGATATCCCCAGCATTTTTAGTGTGAAGAAGTATTTATTTTCTGTCTCAATTTCTTCTGCTATAGTTTTATGACAGTTACTTCTTCCACCTTCATTGGAGATGGTAAACACTTAGTTTTTGGAATTGTCATCTTTTTAACATTACTGCATGCTCAGATCTGCCCTCAGGTTAGTGCTTCTATCCTGGGCTAGTTTTTATTCCCTTAATATTAAAACCATTCTGTTTCTCAATCTTTAAAATACCTTTGCCTTCTTTCCTATATTCTGGTGATACTTAACCTGGTTTTTGTTGTTGTTGTTTGTTTGTTTGCTTGTTTTTTGATTGCAGACTCCTTTTGTGCATCTGATGAAGGTCATTGACCTTTCTTTAGACAAATAGTTGTACATGCTCAAGACTTCATGAATCTTTTCATGTGTGGTCTACCTCCTAGAGCTTGTACATGCACCCTCTGGAATAGAGACTGTCAAAATAATCTGCTCAGATTATTGTTTAAACAGTGGATTCCTGAGACCAATCCCCTGAGATATTAGTTGAACACAACTGTGGAGGATCTAGAGTCTGTATTTTAACAAACTCTAGGTGACACTGATGTATGCAATGGCATTATATTCTGAAACAGACTCCTCTAGAGTCTAAGAGTCTCAGATGAAGAATTTCCGCTCTATTCTCCTTCTAGATTTTGTATTTCTTAGCTCTTACAAGAATCTCAACTCAGAGATCTTACATGCTTTATTCATCAGTACCTGACGTTATAACATGTTGATATGTTATAACTCCTCTCTGGGCAATTTTCTTCTCACTCTCATTCTTTCTGTGTATAAAGTTCACTAAAATCCCTGAGGTAAGGATTTATGAAATCCCAATCACTTAAATCAAAGGCCCATCTCTCCTCTGAAGCTTCTTTGAATTTTTTATCCTATGATGATCTATATTGACTTTATCACTTGTTTGGCAAATGTATCATGTTCTATGTATTCAAAATCTTGGTTGCATTTAGGGTAGGTGTATGATGATCATGTTTCGGCCATTCCAATCAGGAGCTTTTAGGATTTAGTATTATATGGCTGTTTAGTAACCAATTGCTAAGCCCAGTGTTCTAGTAACACTGAGAAACTTAAATCATTGCTGGTTAATGAATGCATGGTTCTATATAGAAGTGTTCCTCTGAAATCTGTGACTCTCCTTAAGAGTCTCTGACAATGTATTCTTTGGTCAATGACAACCAAAGAATCCTTTCTAGATGATATATGTCCCTGGAATCAGATATATATGACCTAGGGTTATATCCCGGCTCTGATATTTATTGTGTGTTCTTGTGCAAGTTACCTAATGCCTCTGAAAGGCTTGATTTTTCCCTATGTAAAAGGTGGTACTGAATGGGGAAAGGCAGAGTATTCTATGGCAAAGGCTGTGATGGAGAGAGCATGGTGTGCTCCAGGAAGTAAAAGAAGCCTCCCTCTGATGCAATTCTAGAGAGTAAGAAGAAAGAGGCAGTTCACACCTTTGTATTTCCAGAACTGGAGAACCCACGTCAAAGCAGGGATTTGTGAGGCCGCTGTCCTCTGCCAAAGACATTGCAAGTCTGCAGTGGAATGATGCAAAGGAGCATACCGCGGCAGCGATGAGAATATGAAAGAAAGTGAGAAACCTCCTGGTTTCCTACTAGGCTTTCAATGCCTAGTCCCATTCCCTTGGGGGAATTGTGGGGAGAAGATAGAGAGTAGCTGCTTCAGTTTCCCCATACCGCCCTAGGATTCTTCCAACAAAATACTAGTTGCCAAGGTGACTGTGAATTAATTTTTGTTATGTGCAATCAAAAACTCCAATTAATTCACAGGACTTGAAAAGCAGGTAATTCAGTATTGGACCTGGTGACTTTTCAGTGCCTGTGAAACAGTTGCATTGGTATATTAAGTAGGAAGACAGCTGTCAATGGTTAGGATACTACATTTTTGTACTGATGGCAGGTAAATACATTGGCTTATTTGAATACATTCACTTTGTTTTTGGTAAAATTGTAGTTGAAACTATTTTGTGCTGATGCTCAACATTTTAAATACATAGTACCATGTAATAAAATTTTGATGGAATTGAGATCCAATAAAATGTTTACCTTTATTGATACAAGTTCCAACTATTTTGATCTTTATGTAACTCAGTGTTTCTTTATTTGTATTTACTTACAGCAAAATTTGAGACTTACAGCAAAATTGGAGTGTTTATTGGATAATAAACACTATCTTTTCCTATTCCTTTTAAATAATTTGTATTTGTTTCATCTCTAACTGTCCTAATTTTAAAATATGCTCAAACTTTATGACAGCTCTAAGAAAAAAGATTTACATCTTTATTATGTAAGTGGTATAAATATATAAGTGATATAAACGGAGAATGGGACTATGTAAACATTAACATTTCTCTGTAAATCAATTTAATTCAGCATCTCTCTTTCCCCATTCATAATTAATCAAGATTCAGTAGAAAATAGTTCAATATTAATAGCAAAAAATGCAATTTCATTAACAAAAATGACGAGTGATTTGGCATTACAAAGCACTATAGCCTTGTAAAGACTGCAAAAATTCAGATTCTTTTTTGTTTTTTCATTTGTAAAATATGATTGCCATGCAAATTCACTCCACAGGGCTGAATTATACACTCCAAAGTGTCAAGTCAAATCATGGCTTTGTAAATGAAACACCAATCTTATTTTTATGATAAAAGAGCAACATAATTGAAGTTAAATGCTAGAAACTGGGGTAAGACATATTCACTTCTACATTTGCATTAAATATTGACTTTAGAATAATATATTTAATTTATTATTAAAATAATTAAATTTATTATTAAAAACTCAGCTGCGCAGGTGTTTTATGTTCTCTTGGTGTATGATAGGCAATCTATGGGCTAGAGGACACCACAAGATTGTGACTTATGTGCTTACATACAAAGAAAGTTTTGCTGAGTGCAATTCAAGTTCCATCCTATCCATTTGTCCATCTGCAAATTTCAAGAGCTATGTGGCTGGAACTATTCACCCTTCTTAAAGAGTTTGGCCTGTGGCTATCCACAGTAAACTGGATCTCCAGACTTCTAAATAATCCCTACAGTCTGTGATAAGGCATTAGACAAATTTCTGATGTTTTTACTTTCTAAGAATCCCATTGATAAGTATTACATTAAAATTCACATTCATGGCTGTTTTTTCTTTGTATATAAACACAGTATAGCCGATTACATAAAATTTGGAAAATTAGAAAAAATACATAGAGAAAAAGTCACCAGGAACTAATAAATAAGTGACGATCTTTTTTGCCATTTTGATATATTTACCTCTCAGTCTATTTTTCTATGAATACACATATGTACAGTGATATATTGCTTAACAACGAAAAGAAGTTCTGAGAAATGCATCCTTAGGCGATTTTGTCATTGTGCCAAGACCATACAGTGTACTTACACAAACATAGGTGGTATAGCCTTGCTATACACCTAGGCTGGATGGGATAGCTTATTGCTCCTCGGCTACAAACCTATACAGTATGTTACTGTAATGGATACTGTAACCAACTGTAACATGATGGCAAGTATTTGTGCATCTAAACATATGTCAGCACAGAAAAAATACAGTAGAAATACAGTATAAAAGATTTTTAAAATGGTGTACCTGTATAGGGCACTTATCATAAATGGAACTTTCAGGACTGGAAGTTGCTCTGGGTGAGTCAGTGAGTGAGTGGTGAGTGAATGTGAAGGCCTAGGACATTACTGCACATGATGTAGACTATTTATAAACACTGTACACTTGGTCTACACAAAATTTATGAGAAAATACTTTTTTATTCAATAATTTATATTTACTGTAATTTTAAAAATTATGAACTTTTAAATTTTTTGAACTTTTTGTCTCCTTTGTGACAATACAGCTTAAAACACAAATTGTTCATGTGTACAAAAAATTTATTTCCTTGTAAGAGTTTTAAAATTAATTATTTAAAAACTTTTTTTGTTAAAAACTAAGACACAAACACACACATTACCCTAGGCCTACAGGGTATAGATCATCCATACACTGTTTTCCACCTTCGTATCTTATCCCACTAGAAAGTCTTCAGGGGCAATAAAACACATGGAGCTGTCACCTCTAATGATAACAATGTTGTCTCTGGAATACCTCCTGAAGGACCTTCCTGAGATGGTTTTGCAGTTCACTGATTTTTTTTTTAATAAGTAGAAGAAGTACATTCTAAAATAACAATAAACGGTATGGTATAGTAATATATAAACCACTAACATTCATTTATTATTATCAAGTATTATGTAGTATACAGAATTATATATACTACACTTTTTGTTTTGTTTTTGTTTTGAGACAGGGTCTTGCTCTGTTGCCCAGGCTGAAGTGCAGTGGCACTATCTCAACTCAGTGCAACTTATGCCTCCCAGGTTCAAGTGATTCTCATGCCTCAGCCTCCTGAGAAGCTGGGATTATAGGTATCCACTATGGCACCTGGCTAATTTTTGTATTTTTAGTAGAGACAGGGTTTCACTGTGTTGATCAGGCTGGTCTCAAACTCTGGACTGCAAGTGATCTGCCCACTTTGGCCTCCCAAAGTGCTGGGATAATAGGCATAAGCCACCACACCTGGCCTGTATATGCTACACTTTTATACAACTGGCAATGCAGTAGGTTTGTTTACACCAGTGTCACCACAAGCATGGAAAGTAATGCTATGATGTGAGCATGGCAATGGTATCACAAGATCATAAGAATTCTTCACCTCCATTATAATCTTATGGGACCATTGTCGTATATGCAATCCATATTTGACTTAAATGTCATTGTGTGGCCTATGACTATACACACACACACACACACACACCCACCCAAGAATGTACAATTATTGCACAGTTGGAGTCATACTGTAACTAGTTTTTTTGGCCAAGATTTTTTTCCAAGTGAAATTTTTTTCCAGGCCCAATTTTTTTTAAAACCAAAATTATAACAACTACACATTAGTCTATCAAATTGTTAAAGCTATCATATTTAATATTATTTATTTTTTCTTCTGTTACTGGTCTCAGTAATTATTACAATTAGTACTTGGAGTATACTTATATGTGATAATAATTGCTATAGTACTTCTATCTTTTAAATTTCAGCAAGGCATAAACTGCTTAACATACAAACTAAAAATAAAAAAGCAGAATAGAAATTGAAAAATTTACAGCATAACTTAAGACCAATCATGATATTAAGACAATAAATATAGTTGGAATACACTCTTCCATTAAAAGATAGCAACTTCTAATTTTGTTAAAAAACCCATCTATAGGGCTGGGCACAGTGCATCATGCCTGTAATCTCAGCACTTTGGAAGGCTGAGGTGGGTGGATCACAAGGTCATGAGATCGAGACTATCCTGGCTAACACAGTGAAACCCCCAGTCTCTACTAAAAATACAAAAAATTAGCCTGGTGTGGTTGCACTCACCTGTAGTCCTAGCTACCCAGGAGGCTGAGACAGGAGAATTGCTTGAACCTCGGAGGCAGAGGTTGCAGTGAGCTGAGATTGTGCCATTGCACTCCAGCCTGGGCAACAGAGGGACACTCAAACAACAAAAACAAAAACAACGATATCATGCTTACACTGATAAGAAACTAAACAAAATAATGCCGAAATTAATGAATAAAAGAAAAATAAAATTTCTTCTGATACTAAATATTAATAAAATGGAAGAAGGGTTAAAAAATTAAAATTTAATTAAAAAATTAAAATTAAAGGTGGGGGTAGAGTCTCCATATGCTAGCTAAGGTTGGGTTTTTACAATTTTTAAAAAAGTATTCCAGTATGTAGGCAAATATGGTACTAATTACATTAATTTACATGTCTAATTGTTAGTAAATTTGAACACTTTTTATAGTTTGTTAAGACTTTTTTTCTCCCTTTGGTATTTGATTTCTATTTTCTTTGCATATTTTCATATTAGTTTGTCATTTTTGAAATAATTTTAAAACGTCTTAGATGTATTTTAAATAACTGATCTATGTAATTTTGCCTTTATTTTTCTTTGTAAATTTTGTTTATGAAGGTTTTGTTTCATACATAAAAGATTTTAGTTCTTTTGCTTTTCTCCTTCTAATGGCCTGAGATATAGACTCACCTATATGATTTTATAAATTCTTCATAGATCTTTTAATTGGAAGTTGGAATGGGACTCACCGAGCTTCTTGGCAACAGTGTGACCTAAATGATCATTTCTTTATAAAGGCAGATTTGGCCAGGAGGAGCTTGTGGCAAATCTTCCCACAGCTTTCCTCCAACTGCTCAACAGCAAAGATATTTATGTCACTGAGAATCTCTACACCTGTGGTCAGTGATTTCATGCTGCTCATGGCTCATTTCATGCTGAGCAGCAGAAAAGGCCACTGTGCAGCTTTCCCAGGCTGAATATGAACTCATCTTTTCTGGAGCTGTCCCACACTTTCCCCAGACTGCGGAGAGGGCAGAAAACATGCTGTACGGTACTGCTGCTTGACTTTCTCTTTAGGCTGCTTCATGGATAAGGTTGGGCCTGCTGTATGTTAAGTTGGTGGGATGGAAAGGAGAAGGTACTCATGCGATACGTATCTTGGCCTAATTTGTAAACAGAGAGGCCCTATATAAATGCTATTCCAGTTGATATTTTATCAGGAATAAAGGAACCTAGTCGGCTCTTGAGTAAAATATGACCTTCAGGTATGCTGTTGCTTTTCATGTCACATAGATTAAAAATCCTGCCCTCTCTCTGTAGAGTGCTGTTTTTGTTAAATTTAGACTTAGAAGGGCAATAAATATTAAAAGAATTTAGGCTATCCAATGTAAATTCTGCCTTTAGATGGACAGGCTTAAACAAAGTGAATTTAAATTCATTTAAGCAAGGTGAATTTGGTTAAGAAGTTGCATTTAACAGAAACTTAATGTGGTATCTCCTCATATTGGTATTATGTTGAGCTAAAAAATCCAGGTCAAATGAACTTGCCTGCTGGACTTTGTTGATGTTTTGCCAAAATATGATGGAAGCCCTATCTTTGGGGCAGCTGAAGCTAGTCTGGCCAGGACCCTGAGAACATGTTTTAAAAAGACCCTATGCTGGCAAGAAGTATAAAGATTACTTCATGGGACTTCTGAATTACCAGTTATTTTTGCTGGATTTTTTACACAGTATTAAATTTTTAAAAATCTGAACAAAAATAGCTGTCAACTTCCTGAAGTTAAACTTTAGTCCTGCTATTACCACGGGATCGACCTCATATCACCCTCCTTTCATCATATGACAAGGGTGGAGATTGGAGCAAAAGCAAGGAATCTTACACTCCATTCTTGAGTTTCTCTTGGACATAGTGAGCTATTCTCTAGCAAATAAGCCTAATTAGGGATTACAGTAGGGACTAAACAAATGAAACAGTAGTAAGAAGCTCTCCTAAACATATACATTTGAGCACACTCTCTCCCCTTACTAAAAAACAATAACAACAACAACAAAAAAACTCCTGCAAATTAACAAATTCAGAAAATGCTAATATGAAAGAGATGCCATATTCTAAGTAAATTCTTTTTCACTGTAATCCCATAGGCAATATTAATATTTTATTAATAAGATGTTAATAGCTCATTAACTCTAACAAGGTCCAGGTATCATGCTAGGTATTTTATTATAGAGCAAACCCCTACATCCTGTATTTCCCAGGAAAGTATTGGCTCATACCACCTGATGTAATTATTAATAACATCCCTATTCACTCACAAAAGCATACCAGTTTGAGTAATAACTTATATCATCATACCATTTTGTGTGACTGATTACCTTTAATCTTAAAGAGAACTGTGAAAAAGATACTATTATTTTGATTCCCATTTTGCAAAGAGGAACTGATTTACATAAAGGTTAAATAATTTATTTAAAGCCACAGTATTTTTAAGTGGCAGAAGCTGGAAGTCAAACCCAGGCTGTCTGACCTCAGAGCCTGAAATGGTGGCTTCCCAACATTTGTCCTGAAGCTGGGCCCATGAGTGACTTTTTTTTTTTTTTTTGAGACAGGGTGGAGTGCAGTGGTGGGATCACAGCTCACTGCAGCCTTGACCTTCCTGGCTCAAGCGATCCTCCTAACTCAGCCTCCTGAGTAGCTGGGACAACAGGCACACATGACCACACTTGGCTAATTTTTGTATTTTTTTGGTAGAGGCGGGGTTTTGCCATGTTGCCCAGGCTGGTCTTGAACTCCTGGGCTCAAGTGATCCACCTGCCTTGGCCTCCCAAAGTGCTGGGATTACAGGCATGGGCCACCACACCCTGCACAACTTCTAATTCAAAGGATGTTATTAGATTAGAGGGTAATCTTGATTCAGACTTGGATTCTCTTCCTCAAGATAAATTGCTATGTATGCTTTCATTCTCATCCACAGTCGGGTAAAGGAGGTATGTGAGTGTATGAAGGGACAAGCTCTCAGAAGGCATGTTTGCTAGCCCCCTGAGATGAAAGTGCGGAATGGAGATAGAAATTCTCTCACCTGACTTTAGCAAATTTCAAAAAGCAAGAAAAAGACTCTTGAACTCATGGTACAGACCTCTCAGGACTAGTTGTCTGATTTGTGGGAGCTCTCCTCTAGGAAGATCTGGATCAAAGCTAGAGACTGCATATTCTAGCTGGCAGTTAAGGTCATATGAAAACATTGTATTAATTTATAGATAACAGTCTCCTTTGTAGTTTATGTTATACATAGTGCTAGAGATAGCACTGCAGTTTACTGATTTCTAATTTCTGAATGCAGAAAACTTTGGGGGTATATAAACAAATAAGTGAAAAGTATTAAGTAAATTGCATTTGAAATGTCAGTTATTATGTTAACAAATTTACTTTTTTGTTACTTAAAATTTCCAATGTCTTAAAAAGTAGAAGCATACTATTTCATTTGAATAATTTTTGTAGATGGCTTTGTCCATGAAAACCACATTTGTACTAATACTCTTTTAACAAACAATTTGAAGCAGGCCATACTTAATTTGCTCATCTGTTTTATGGACAGGAAAGCAGAGACATGGGTGATCTCCTAGAAGTCCACACAGGTCAACAATGTGGAGTTTGAATTAGAATTCAGGTGCTCCCAGCTCAATCACAGCAATAGCTAATCCCATGCAATTATGTTTCCTCACATGTGGAAAGTCACACCTGAGTATTCAAAGCAAGTAATTGGTCCCAATAACTTAATGTCCCAGTAATGTAATGGTCTGTTTCTGAATCCACTTGACTTCTGTATCATGGACTGCCAGGTGTGCCATCTTATCAAATGCCTCAGAACATTGTATAGGGGAGAGTTTGCCCCTAAAAAAGGAGCTTATTTCCATAAGCTGTCTTGATTGTTTAAGCATGAGAACAGATGTTTATTTCAAGGCCATATTTCTCATGCTCCAGAAAATTGCTTCCCTGAGACTTCCCTAAGACAGTGGTTTTCGAATGGGTGTACACATAACCCTGTCTATGGAAGTGCTCTCTAAGGGTGGAAGAAGGGGGGCATATGAGTAATTTTGAGTATTAATTATTGAGTTCTTAATCTCTGTATATTCTCTTTCCTAAGACTGATCTTCCTTACAACTTGTCTGAGGTATGCGGAGCTCTCTTTTCTCTAACTCCTGTTCATGAACACCCTTCTCCCACTTTACAAAAGAACAAACAAAACACAAAAACCCACCTCTCACTCATCTTGGATAGTGCATCTTTTGGGGGTATAGAGAACCTCCTGGCTCCAAATACTAGTGTTTTGTTGGCAAAGTGAATGACTAATGTCCAGTTAACAAAGCTTTTTGCAAGTCTGGTAGTTTCCAGTTCTCTACTTTCAACAAAATTATAGGAGGATCTAAATATGTTGTTAAGCTGAAAAGTGATTAGGCATAATTCTTAATAATCAATCATCGTGACTTTTGAGATATAACTCGGGAGGAATTTGTAGAACCGAGAGAAATAACTATAATAAAACTCCAGTTTCACCTATTTTTTTAATATAAACATGTTTTCTCAGCACTGAGATCAGAAAAAACAAAATTATGAATAGAAGTGAGGGTGAGCTTTGTGTACTTCTAGCAAAATATAATCTTTGAGCATGGATACATGAACTAGTTAAAATAAAGAAAAACAGAAAACAAGCAAAATACATCATCTCATTAAAAGAAGCACTTGTAAAAAAAGCTTTACTTTAGATAGTTAGGAATTATTAGAATTCATAATGTATTTATGTTGTCTTAAGTAATCATGAATTGATAATAATTGCAATAATTCAATCCAGAAGAAATGTGTGAAGTGTGTGTGTGTGAATTTAAATTTTATTTCCTGGGACTTTTATTAAGATTTAGATTTTTATGAAGTTTTTTTCCCTGAGAATTATAATGCTGTGATTATAAAAATTTTCAAGTACAAAAGGTATTATCTTGGATTTAAGTTATTTCCTGATTTTTGGGAAGAGAAATGGAAATATAATTAAAGCATAGGACAAAAATAAATGATATAGAATTTCTAATTGTTAAGTTTCTGCCAATTATTCAAGGAGGGATTTGTAGTTGATCATTTAGCTTTTTGTGACTTTGTGTCCTCATGTTTACAATCTTAGTTATCAAGTCTATTCCTCTTTCTCAACTAGGGAAGGTAGAGAGAGAGAAAGGGGTATCTGATAGAAAAGGCAGAATGAGGTCCTCTTGATACTGAATTTTCCAGTTTCCTGAGCATTCTGAATTTGTAAACCATTTAAGATACTCAGCTTAGAAAGTTGTTAGATAACATAAAGACAGTAACCCTGGAGACTAAGAGATGAAGTTAATTATTATTTTTCATAGAAAGTTTCCTAGTAGAATAATTTTAGGTTAGGATTTCTGGTTAAGGTGAGTATCAAAAATGAAACCATCAAAGTAAAAAATTGAGACCTTGATTTTAAAATTCATTCAGACCATCTAACTAGATAAACTTCTATTAGGTCTTAGGACTTGACTAAGACCTTATTAAATAAAGTTAATGGAAAATGCAAAGCCAACGCAGCGGTGTGTCTTTGTAACCTAACTGAGATGTGAACACCATGAGTAGTGTTTAAATATTACCATGATAAGTACATTCAAGAGGGGCTATCCAGGAGCTAACTTATCCAAAATGACCACATGCTGCTGGTAGACTAATGCCTTAAACAACACAAATAGACAATTCAGTTTCAATTACTAAAAATCTCATCTTCTGAAGAGATCAGACTGGCAACATAATTATATGCAATAATTTGCTTCAGAACATAAATGATAGAGTTCATCATTTGTTGCACTTTAGCTATCTACAACAATATGTCAAAATGTGAGGTGGAATCTTTTTTTTATTTAGAATATAATATTTAATCAGCTTTGTTTCTAAAAATAATGACTTGGACAGCATTTACTACATATTCTATGTATATGGTTTTGTTTTCCCTTTAAAGAAAAATTAGTGAAGAAAATGGTCAATTTAGCCTAGGCGCAGCGGCTCACATCTGTAATCCGAGCACTTTCAGAGGCTTAGGTGGGTGGATCACCTGAGGTCAGGAGTTCGAGACCAGCCTGGCCAATGTGGTGAAACTGTATCTACTAAAAATTAGCCAGGCATGGTGGCACATGCCTGTCATCCCAGCTACTTAGGAGGCTGAGGCACGAGAATTGCTTGCACCCCGGGAGGTGAAGGTTTCAGTGAGCTGAGATTGTGCCATTGTACTCTAGTCTGGGCAACAAGAGCAAAACTCTGTCTCAAAAAAAAAAAAAAAAGATAAAATTATCAATTTGGTCAATGTTGGCAACTTTAGTATTTTTAGAATTCACAATAACTGTAACCAACCATTTCCATTTGGGTGAAACACACACACACACACTCTCTCTCTCTCTCTCTCTCTCACACACACACACACACACATGAGAGAGAGAGAGAGAGAGAGAGAGTTTTGTGACAATTGCTAAAGGGTATCAGATAAGAATAATATCTGAATGTGATGGCAAACCATCTACTTGATATATTCAAATAACTGAAAGGCATTGATGTTTTTGTCCAAAATGCCTGCATAATTTGTACATGTGACTTTCTTGTTGTTTACTTAGCTACTACTATGGTTCAGCTGCAAAGAGTGCAACTGTGATACCAGCTTCTAGCAATCCAACACTAGTAATCTTGATTCTTAAAATTTTCACTTCCAAGAAGTATACTAAAATCATCTGTAGTACTTAAAGGTACATTTCCAATTTATATCTGCTTCTACTCATATCTGAGAAATAAAAAATAATTAGAAGTGTATAATTTAAATATTTGAAGAAGGCATTATGAGTCTAAAATTAGAAAACCAACCCAAAACAAGATATAAAAGCTTGCAAATTACTTAATTTCAAAATATATTTCTACAAATGGAGTAAATATGCTGAGTATATGTGTAAACACTATGTATAAAAGCAAGTCTATCCTGAGATTTTTAAACAAGTTGAAGAAAATTCTTTTTGAAAAAGGCAAAAAGCCATTAACAGAGTGTTAACACTGCGCCACCTACCGGACAACTTGTCAACTCCAAATAAATGCACTCAAGAACTTGCAATGTGTAGGGAGTGTTCTTAGAGCCTTTGTCAGGAATAAAGCTCTGGATATATGCAGGCAAAAGTTTTCCAACTTATTTGACAAGCTATGACCCTATTTATTACTGAGGGCTTTTTGCTGACATAATTCACGTGCTCATAATCGATTCTTAAATGTTCAAACAATAACGACAACTTCATTTCATGGGTTTTTCGTGCCAGCTGTTTTGGGATCTGTTTCCACAAACACAGTAGTAACTTTATTTGTAGGCACCAGGTCAAAAGTGACAGCAACAGTGAAGAAGAGTTTGGTAAAATGTTGTAGGGGCTTCTGATCTACCATTTCCTGGCCCTTTGGGAAACAAATTTGAGAACCACCGTTTGCAGGGGAAGCATCTCCTGGATGGAGGGGAAGGAAGGTGTCAGTGACCTCTACTGCCAGCAAAGATATCTGTAGTTTTGGACTGTAGGAGTTAAATTCTGCAGTATTCTGCTTTATTTTACAGATGCCACAAATGTGAAATTATATACTGATGATACAGTGTGTTAAGCCCATTTAAGTAGAGATTTTATAATTTGGTAAATATGATTGAGATAAATTTTTAATATAGATGACACAAATTAAGAAAAAGGTCTGTTAGCAGTCAGTGAAATAGATAATCATAATAAAAAGAATAGGACATTATATTGAAATATTTACCCTGAAATCAAAGAATGTTAAAGTGGCAAACAACGTGCAGAGCATGTCAACCTCATGGCTGCAAGGATGTACACCAAAACTCAGGAGGTGAAGTGGTAGAAATAGTTTAATGCAGAGAAAAGCTTGAGTCATCACATTCTAGCATTGCCATTTATCAGCTGAGTGATCTTGGGCATTGTTAATTAGCCCCTCAGACTTGATTTTCTCATCTGTACAAGGTAAATGTATTATCTAACTTACAAAGTGGCTATGAAAATTAAATAAGGTAAAATGCTCAGCTCAAGTTCTCAAACCCTAACAGTTGCTCAGTAAATATTATGAGCTTACCAAAGTCACAAAACCTGTTGGCAGAGCTGGAAGTGGAGCTCGGGTGTCCTGACAGTTTATGTGACACCCTTTCCAAGGCCACACTTTTTCAGGTCTTACATTAGGTCATTTAAAGCTAAGGTTCAGCTTTATTGGTATGCAAATGAATGGGCCTACACATATGATTTCAACTAAAACTAAGGTCAAAGACTGATCTTTGTGAACCCATCGATTGGCTATATTTTATTCAGCACCGTCTTTACAAAGCCACTTTTATCGCCTAGAGTATGGCTGAATCAGATTTGATATAAAACCTTTATATTAAACCACATCGCTGTAATTATTTCTCTTTGGCTTTTTCCCATCCTCCCTAGAGGATATAACTAGAAGCCTAATTTCTTTGATAATTAGCATTATATCCAAACATAAGTAGAGCACATTAATAGATTGTTATATCAAAGAGAATTTGTGACTCTCAAATAGCAAGAAATTGAGGGAGCTTATAGGAAGAAATGCTAAAGTAGAGTTCCCTTTCTCCCTATGTAGCACTCCTCCCCAATAGAAAGAGGACTTATTTTGTCCAGATGGACATGTGGACCATATTCAGTGTAGCACATCTCACAACTTTTGGGAAAGACCCAAGAAATTCTTCTTCACTGGATGAGGTAAACACAGCCCTTGTTTATATGGCAACAGTAAATTAACAAACATATCCATCTGTCTGGCTACATAATGGACATCTGAACTCACACCTTCTTCTTCTTTTGAAATTATTGTGTTACTTTAGAGGAAAAAAGTTTCCAAATAAATGACCTTTTTGATCAATTATGGGTTATTTTAAAAATATGCTATTTCCTTTCTCATCAAATTTCACCCATGGTAGAGATATTTCACTGACAAGATGTTGGTTGTCATCCTGTGGAAGACAGTGTAGATTGGTTTGTGTTGCCCCATCAAAGGTGGGAATCAGAGGGAGGTAGATTTTGGTTCAATATGTCAAAGAGTTTTCAGAGCTGCTCAACAAGGGAAGAGCAGGAAATCCTGAGGAGGTACTGGGTATTAAGGACAGGATCCTTTAAAAGTTTGGTCCAGATAATGAGCAAGATGCCTTGTTATATGAACATTCTGTGGAGGTAGGTTTACAAAATTCATGCTGTAGAAAGACATTTATGAAAACTTACCTTTATTTATTTATTTATTTATTTTGCACAGTGAACTTTGGAGGCAGATTAATACAAGTGGTAAAGACACAGAGTGAGGTCAGATTTCCTGGCAGCTCTGTCAATAAGCTCTACTCATTATTAGCTGTATCGATTGGGCAAATTATTGATGTTTTCTGTGCCTCAATGTCCCCATTTGGAAAATGGATCTAATGACAGCATATACTTATAGTGTTATTATGATGATTCCATGAGTGAGTACATGTGAAGTGCTTTGAAAAGTACTAGGCTCAGATTAATCTTCTGTGCTATTCCACCAAATGTTAGTGTATTCTCCCTCTCTATCAAATTATATCATATTTGACTATACAAGAGGATGTCTGTGTGATCTGAAAGCTAGCAGGGATGGTAACTACATGGTACAAATCCTGTTGCATCCCACTCTATTACCATGATAGATATTGTCTTCTAACATGCCACTAAATCCCACTACACCTAGATGTGACCTCAGCATCCTTCTCTAAGCAGAGCTCTGGAGATCTGCTTGTCATTTCTGCTTTTGTTAGTTTGTTTAAGAAATTTGGATTTAAACTTTAACTGTAAAACTTGTCCGGTCAGAGATTAGATCTTACATTTGTACTCCACTTTTTGCTTTCGTTTGACATTTTCACATGGATTTGTCAAATTACCACAAAACTGCTTTTATCTGTTTATTTTTTTCTCATGTGAGAAGTTATACATTTTTAATAAGCCATCATGAAAATTAGTGTATAAAATATGCTTTGTTGGAAACATCATTTCTAGTAGAAGTCATGTGTTAGGCAATATATTTATTTCTCATGAAATTCTATCTCCTAGAGATTGGCAAGTAAGGTTTTTAACACTTGCTAGAATAGATCTGTTTCTATTCCTTATAGAATAAGAACCATCATACATATGCAAACTTTCCTTAAAGAAAGGAAAGAGATCAAAGAAGATAGAAGTTAGACAGCACAAGTGACTTCAGTGATTAAAGTTAACGCTGTCATAATTCATTTCCAACAAGGGATTGATATTGATCATTTGCCCTTTCTGGTTGTGAGAACAAGGTAGCTAAACCTATGGGAGGGAAGGATGAAAAAGGACTATAGCAATAGAGTCCAGCAGTAGCACATTGGGAAAGCAGAAAGTCTGAGCAGAAAGTTTAAGACCCATCAGCAGGTTTATTTCCAGTTTAATCTAAGCCCTATGTTCCAAAGGGAAATCCAGTTTCCTGGGATAGGATAAATGCAGAATTCTGAAGGCAAAGATGATAGATGTTCAAATTGCCAGGCCATATGTATATATATTATATGTACATGTCATTTTAGAAAGTATACAGTATCACTATTGAGCACTTATTCTGCACTAGACATGTACTGAGAACCTTACTCATTTAGTCTTTATTGACACAGTAACTCTGAGAGCTAGGATTGTCCCTGTTGATTATGTGAGAAAATTGAGGCATGAGAAAATTAAATTGTTTTTTGTAGGCCATGTTGGCAGTAACCAGCAAGACCAGGACTTGATCTTAGAATCTCTGACTCCAGAGTCTGGGTACTGAACGGCTACACTGAGGGGACTGGCAGTGCTGGTTACAGGGAAATGCCAGGTTCCATCTCCTTTGGGCTCGAGGGCTGCTGGGAACTTCTGTGTAGGCAAATCTGATCCAGATGAGATGGGATGTCAAGCAGACATGCTACTCGTGTCAGTACTCTGCACAGCACTGGAGAACTACTTGGATGAATAAAAGGAGATCAGGGTTTGACAGTTGGAAGGGGACTTTTATCTGATCATGCTCCAGCGATGCCCCATCATTTCCATGCTCGAAAACAGTGCGGGTACAGTAAATGCGGAGTCCTGAGGGACTATGGGTAGGCTAGAAAAAGGCTGACTCATTCTCTCATACTAGCTATGAGGAAGAAATAACAGGCCTGCATATTCTAGGGGTCATTTGGAATAGACAGAGTTAGCAGCCTGAATAAGTCTGATTGTGGTTTAAACTGCAAAAAGTCACTTATGGAGCAGGAAAAAACAAAAAACAAAAACCCCAAGCATTTCAAATGATGTCTGCCTTCAAGTTGTTTTGAAAGGATTTATCCTTTCAAATATTTATCAAAGGGGAAACATTGAATTCCAAACTTGGTAAATAGTTTATTGGTATAGGCCAGTCATCATATCAAAGTGGCATCAATTAAGCACAGCACTGAGTTTATCATATGTTTATTAAAACAGGTAGAAACATAAAGCTAACATATAATCTGAGATCATATTTTTAAAACAGGTCTTAGTAAATAAGAACTTGATAGGATGTAAACTAGACTGGGGCTTATTAGTGGACAGATATTTATTGCATTCATAAAGGAACAAGTTTTTCTGCTCTATTTTTATTTTAATGAAAACATTCATATCCACTGAGGTATTTTACAGTAATAATAAAATAAGTAAAACTTCTGTAATATGGAGGTAATTCCAATGGCAATTGCTTGGGACAAATATTTCACACTGTAACCTTAACCAAATACTGCATCCTGCAAAGAATTCCTAGATGAACATGGGCATGGAATTATTTCTGAATCCATTAAGGTTATTCTTATGTCACCAACATACTTGGGGATACTTGAATATTTTTCTCCAGGGCAAGTGTTTGCCTTAAAACAGTAGGCTAGGAATGGAGGATGAAAATAGAAATGGGATTTGGATGGACCTTATTATCAGTGGCCTGATATCAGCATGAAAGCAAACCTGACACTCAAGGGCATTGATACTCTTGAGTCAGACATAAATGGGAAGTATTTTCCTGGCATTCCGAGTTCCTGTTCAAGAATAAATGGTCTACACTGTTTGAGTTCAAGTGTATCTTTAAATGTCCTTCACTTTTTCATTAAAATTTACTTTAAAATACTTTCCATTATTTTTTTCTGATTGCCTTTAACAAAATATGTATTTTAAATTATGAAGTCTAAACTGGAGATAACTTTGTTTTGTAATTTATTTTATATGTAAAAGCTTTCTCTCATGCCCATTCTACTTCTCCAGCATAACTCCTCAGAAGTAGAAACAGTTAACAATTTAAGGTTTACTGCTAGCTATTTTTCTGTGCATAGATATGTGTAGATATTTTCTGTGCACAGACATGTAGATTTTTTCTGTGCATAGACGTGTATAATTTTACAAAGCAGGATCTTTTTAAATCTATCTCTATATATTGTCCTGAAACTTTCTTTTTACTTAATACATGAAGACCATATTTTATGTTGGTACATATAGATCTGCCTCATTCTTTTTAAATAGCTATATGGCATAATATATTTGAGTATTTCCCTATTGATTAGCATTTAGGCAATATCTATCTTTGAAATACTACAAAAGATATTGCAAAGAACCTTCTAGATGTACCTAAAGATATGTACAGAAAGACTTGCATTTCTGTAGGGTAGAAAATATGTAGAAATGTTGGGCCAAACCATATGAGATTCATAATTTTAACAAGTAATACAAAATTTCCTGATTCTCTTTGATTATTAGTGACTCTAAATGTCTTACCACAACTACCTTGGCCCTTTGGTTCATCTTCCATGACTTCCAGTTTATAACTTTTTCCTTTTTATTTTGAATTTATAGGAACTCTTTGCACATGAGTGTTTAATAACTTTGGAGTCAGAGAGATCTGAATTTGAATCCCAGTTTTTCCTCTTTCTTGCTAGATGACTGGCACTTTACCAAATGTCTCCAATTCCCAGGCTGCTTATATATAAAACAAGAATAATAAGAGTCACACCTGATAGATTATATTTCTTCAAACAATTTAAAAATTGACAAATTAATATAAGATATAATTGTGGTATGCAACTTTATGTTTTGACATATGTATACATTGTGGAATGGCTAAATCAAGCTAATTAACATATGCAAGAATAAAATGATATTTTTTTTTTCTTAAGTCTTAAAAATAACACAGTGATTATAAATTTTTAGAAGGGTGCTTGGTGCAGAATATGTGTTCAATAAATATTATTTATACTATATATTGTAACTTTTTTCCATGCTGTTAGTTGACATATTTTTATTTTCAGAAATTATCATCATATAGAAATATTATATTTAGATATAGTCAAGTCTTTCATTCTCTCTTTATCTTTTGGCTTTTGTGTTATGTTTATCTAGATTATAACAAATATATTTCTCCTAGTATATCAATATTTATTTCTGAGTATGATAGAAGGTATATATTTGTTTTGAATTTTCTGTCATTTTGCCACTGATTTAAAATGTCAGTGTTATCATATACTAAATTCCAGTGTGTTCCTAGATTCTTTATTTTGTTTCTTTCATCCTTTTATCCTTTTCTGTGTGGTACTTTAGCTATTTCAGCTTCATGGTGTATTTTGACCCTTGAAAAAGCAAGACCCTAACTCCTTTTAATCTTCTAGTTATATTTATTTATTTGCTTATTACCTAGCTATTATAAAGACACATGCACACATACATTCCCTGTGGCACTGTTTATGATAGCAAAGACCTGGAACCAATCCAAATGCCCATCAATGATATACTGGACAAAGAAAATGTAGCATATATAGCAGGATGCAGGATGTGCACATGTACACCAGAGCCCAAAATACAATTTAAAAAAAAAAGACTTTCAGGGAAATGTCACCTTGTCTATATTATAATTGCCTAAAATAATGCTTAGCCCAGACTAGGCACTCAATATAAGTGAGTCGAATAAACAAACTTAAATCTCATTGTCTTTATTAACACCTATTTTTTTCTTTTTTTGCTGTTTCTTAAAAATTCTTATTGATGAAATTAATCACAAATACAGAAAACAACATAAAACAAAAACATAAATACCCTTCTAACTACTGCCCTGAATCCAATTTTCAGAAAGAAATAAAATAATTCTTGTGCTTTAAATAATTATTCTTCCAGTAGTAGTAGTTTTCAAAGCAGTCATATTGATAGAATATTTCTTTGTATAGCATGGTTTGATAATATTTATTTATTTATACCATTTAAAATGACATTATTTACTCTGCTATTTGTTTTAGAAAGAAAAAATATTTCATAGAACTTTCACCTTTAGTGAGTTAGAAGAAGAATGCCATTTGAAGTAAATGGCATTGTTTCTCTGAATCTCTCAGAGAATCAGTAGAGATACTGAGAGGGAAAAGGTAGGTTTCATATGTCTTGCTGTTCTTGATAGCCTTTTAAATAAAGACTCTTTTTATTATATTTATCAACATTTAACTGGAATGAAAAAAAAACAACCTTTTTTTTTCTTATTTACCCAGTTCTTTTCTCATATAAATTTCGAATATTGGAAAGAAATTACTGGAAATACTGGAAGAAAAGAAAATATTAGAAACATAGGTAGTGATAAAGCAAGAATCTGAAATGCTTCACTCAACACCCCTTGAATTATGGAAGGATGGGGAAGAGAGTATGTTAAATGGGATTCCTAGGAGGGAATGTGATCTTGATAGCTTGACCAACAGCATCAAGATGACCTGAGAAGTTACTAGAAATGCAAATCCTTGGGCCTCACCTTAGACTGAATCAGAAACTCTGGGAGTAGGGCCAGCAATCTGTGTTTTGACAAGCCCTCCAGGTGATTTTGTTGCTTATTAAAGTGTAAAAGCCACCACTTGAGTACAGTAAGGAGAGCAGTGTGTTGGGATGATATGGGAGCTTTAAAAATCTTACAAATAAAAAATCTTTGTCCCTGTCATCAACTTCCATGTCATGAGGATAAAAGGGAAGTTGGAAAACTTATTTGAGAAAATATGGTAAGACTGGCAGCAAATTGTAACTTTAAAAATTAGTAAGCACATTAGGCAAGCTTCTAGCACACCTCTTTCTTACCCAGATTCACACACACAAACCAGGCTGTCCAAAGGACAGCCCTGCTTAATTGGATACTGCGGAGACAAAACTTTTACACCTCCTCTCCTCAGTTACTAAAATGCAACAAATCAGTTTCCATGTTTCTGTTCAGCAGAACCAGGCCAATCTGGTTTTCTACAGCTTGCCTATTAAAAAGTGCCTTTCACACTTAAGGTCAACTTGTGGCAAAGCTGGAATTCAGACTCTGATTAATAATTTTGTTTTATCAAAAATAATTTAAGGCCACCTGATGAGAGTGTTCTCTCTGAATGTTTTCCAGAGATGTTGAAGTTCTTTACCAATGTATACTATGAAGAGCAGAATTTTTTTCTTTTCAGAATGTTATAGATTTTATAAATTAGTTTTAATTTATAAAATATAAATTTATGCTAATTTATAATTTATAATCCACACTCTCCTGGATTATGTACCAAGACCTTTGCCTTTTTGTGGCTTCACAGAATGATTTATTTGTGTCATTAATCAATCTATTATTTCATCAAAAATATTTCCATTACCCGAAAGAAACCTGCAATTCCAATGATGAAAGCTGTTTCTCCTCTTCTCACTTTTAGCAGTGGTGATAAGTTGCTGGCAAGATACTCAGGTACTTAAAACATTTTTAAAAATATTTCTACTCATTGCTTTTAATGGAGCAAAGCTAATCTTTGAAGAAATATTTTGGTCTTTGATAAATATTTTCAAGCCATTTTCATAAATTAGAGACAGCAAAAGAGATTATCAAACATTATCTCCCACCCACTCTCTCATACTTCTCACTGGAATTCTTGTCTCTTATAACTCAACTTCTTTTTGGAGATTAGGACTTTATCTTCTCTGTCTGATGGCTGACATAACATGTGACAATCTGTCTGCTGCAGATTTGCACCCTAAATCACAGAAAGCTATGAAACTTAATAACTCTTAAATCTTTAATTTTGTGATGCTCATTCTCACAACATAGTATATATTCAGTATTTATTTGTCTTTGAATATATTAGAAACAGCTACCTAAAATCCAGATTTCTGATGAGCTCAAGACAAGAGATAGAACCCTAAAAATTATGTTGCAGTAAGAAAAAATAAAGAAAAATAAATTGGTTTTCCTTCCTCATTTGCTCCCTCTGAGGACTGAACTATGTCATACTTCTGCTTTCTCTTTAAAAAGACATAAACTTTTTATTCTTTAGGATGATGAAAATAAAGCTTTTAACTAAGGAATCAGTTACATGTCCACTTTTTCTAATCTTCCATTGACAATTAAAGCAATGCTCTACCCTAGAGAGATGATGTCACTCTCTAGGTAATTTAAACCAAAAACAAAATAAACATAAACAAGCACACTGAGTATTGATATCTACAATTTTGAAAAAATATATCTGCTGGTACATACCTGTTATACAATGAGGCTTATTTTATAGATATAAAAATTATTGGTCCACCTTCAAATTTTACCTTCCCCTTAAACTGGTGACCTTCAGCCACTGCCTCCTTTATGCACTGTAGGATCCTACTTTTCAGATCATCTGGCAATCTTTACAATTTCAATTACTACTTCTATTCTAATGCAACTTTTATTGGCTTGACATGTACAATAAATCATTTTAAATTTCATTTGATTTTTCTACTGAAAAGTTCATTTGCTGTGATCATATGGACAAAGACATTGAAGACACATAACTACAGAATGATGGAGGCACATTTAAGTCAGTGGCATCTCTCAGCTTCTAACCATTACTAAAATTGTGGTGTGGGATAGTGAAGAGAAGGTTTGAGATTCACATAGAATTATGGGAGAGGAATAACCAAAAGAAGCTTGGAGGATGCAGATACAATTTGGCTCAAGCTCCAACTTCATCACTTAACCAGTTCTCATCTGTAAAATGAGGATCATAACAATAGTTAGCAGTATTGACTGCTGTATGCCTTGTGCCATGATCAAATTTTTTCCTACATTATTTAAAATCCAGGAAATAATCCTTTAAGTTAGTTTCCTTCCTTAAAGGAAACTGAGGCTAGGAGAGGCTGAATAATACTAATAAGAAGTATATCCTGTTGTATTTCCTTTCTGTTACTGTAGCACCATGTCACGGAGTGTTGGCTGCAGATCAAATGAGATGCTGAATGTGAAAGCACATAGTGGGTTGCGTGCATATGACTCAGCCAAAGCTTAAGTGTTTTGTATATGAACCATGCTATTCTATAAAAATATATTTATACACTAATAACATCATTTTCTTTCAAGTGTAACCTGTATCCTTGAAAATTCCTTAAAAAACATAAAGTGTTACTGACTAGCATAAGGCTTAATTTTGGACACACTTACAGAGGTTGCTTTGGGCACCATCCTTCATTCCCTAATAGCATTTTTGCTTTTTCAAAAAAGCCCAGATTTTTAAATTTTCCAAATAAATTAATACAATTCCTTCTCTATTGTCCTCAATGTGAGGCAGGGGTCGTAGGATTAAGAAATTTATAATTTTTAATAAAAAATGTTTAAAAGCATAACTATCATCAACTATCATCATCATTAGATAAAAAGAAGGGATATTTTTGATCCAGAAAAGAAAGCATATAATCCCAGAACAAAGCATGATTCTTTAAACTGAACATAGTGGTAAGAAAAACTCTTAACATTATCTTCTATTTTTTTATTTTGCTGCCAAACAGTGAAACACTGAAACCCTGTTATGGATCAGCATGGATCATTAGACCACATTTGATAACCACTGTTTTAGAGTAAAAGCTATGTAAGACCCTGAAAAATCATAGGCTGTTCAGCAAACAGGCCCTGGGTAAGAATGTGTGCTCTGCCTTTTGTGAGAGTACAGGACTGTGATTCAGACCATGAGCTCTGTAGTTAGATATTTTAGGTTTAAATTCTGCCTCTGCTTCTAGTTATATGATCTCTATGTCTCTAGGCCTCATGATTTCCTGGAGTTAAAATGGGTATAATAATAAATCATATAATTCTCATAAGGATTATGTGATATATTATGATATATAATCATATAATTCTTATAATGATTATTATGAGAATTAAATGGAATTATTCACCCAATAACTTTTTTTTTTTTTTTTTTTGAGATGGAGTCTCACTCTGTTGACCAGGTTGTAGTGTAGTGACACAATCTTGGTTGACTGCATCCTCCGCCTCCTAGGTTCAAGCAATTCTCCTGCCTCCGCCTCCTGAGTAGCTGGGACTACACCACATGGCCGGTTAATTTTTTGTATTTTTAGTAGAGATGGGGTTTCACAGTGTTAATTAGGATGGTTTCGATCCCCTGACCTTATGATCTGCCCACCTTGGTCTCCCAAAGTGCTGGGATTACAGGCATGAGCCACTGCACCCAGCCCAAGAACCTTTATATTAAGCCCTCAATAAATGTTAGTTTTAAATGTAATTTATTAACACTATTACTAATAAAATAGTAATTATTATTTTTATTATTTCTTATGATAATTTATTTAGCTTTTTTGATTTTCAGTCTTCATATCTATAAAATGAAGATAAAAGTACCTAGTTTTCAGAATTGTGGTAGAGCCTAAATGAGGTAATACATGTTTGTATATAGCTTGGCATGATCAACAAACCTGATAATAGTCTTAAAAGCAAAACACACGCATGATTTTCACTTAAAGACTGAGCAGTATCTATTCTGGACCTCTACTTACAAGTGTTGTAAAGAGGAATGAAAAAAACGATGAAGACATTACAATTTAAAAACCACCTCCAGCTTAGATATAAATGATGGTAAGACTAGATATACTTGCTTTCTCTTCTGCATAAGTTTATATTTTCAGATGTCCTGGACAATTCAAGGAGTCACTCATGGTGTATTTATCTCCCACATCTATTGCCCACTAGTCATCATTGTGGTCATATTTGGAACCCAACCTTTTCTTTCATTTTATGTGGGCAAAATCTGGCCAGCCAGAAAATTCTGGACAGTGATAGAATAAAACAAAGAGATAAAATCAGACTGTATTACTTTAATCTTGGCTCTTCAATAAAGAATATCCTAACAATTTTCTAATTCATGGGGAAATTTGATAATCTGATGTAAGCAGTTAAGATTTGAGATACATATTCTTTCTTTTAATCTTAAAATGAGCTGGAGCAATGAAAGGAGAAAAGCTTTAGACTAAAGCATGTTCAAATATAGAATGTATGAAAAATTTAAAAACAGTAAATAAAAGAGCTAAAATTAAATTAGAAAAGAAAATTACCTCAAATATAGTAAATAAATTAAAAAAATATCAGAGATAGTAAATAAAAGTCACTTGCAAAAGGCTGTGTAGCCTAAACATGGAAGTACACACAAAGTTTCCTTTGAGTATCAGAACAGATCTCTCCCATTGCACAAGTACACAGAGTGCCAAGATAGTCATCATATAGGGAAATGAGACCATTTAGAACACATGGAAAAGAGTCGCCATGCTCCAAAATAGATCTTGGAAAGTTTATCATTTCCAA
This sequence comes from Cheracebus regulus, assembly GCA_963574635.1. Taxonomy (NCBI): domain Eukaryota; kingdom Metazoa; phylum Chordata; class Mammalia; order Primates; family Pitheciidae; genus Cheracebus; species Cheracebus regulus. Next base: position 23,699 of record CAUYQU010020786.1, on the reverse strand, counting down.
GTGAGTGAATAGGAAACTTGACTATTTTTAGCCTAATTAAAATTCAATGTATTTTTACTTGCCATTTTTAGACCACTCTTCTTCTCTCCACATCATTAAAACCACACATATCATGGGTTTCTGACTAATTTTCATGTAAGTAATCAACGTATAGTTTTGAAATTCTATTTAAAGCCATGTTTTGCTAAGAGTTGTATTTTGCATTTTGTTAGTAGAAATTGCACCTTTAAAATAATAAAGCAGATTAGGTTTTTGCATTTTACCCTAATTTTTATGAATGAGATGTCAACTTGGCAAAGCATAATTTCCCTTTTGTGTAAACCACAAGGCAGAGTGGAATACTATAAGCTTGGGTATATTCCATGACAACTGTAGAGGTTAATATTTAGTATTAATAAGAAAAATCACTATTTAATTCTCTTAGTTTTCTATCTATGGATTTGCTGCTCAAAGGCACACAAAATGCAAAACTGAAAGACATTTTATATCATAACAACAGAGCTTTGGCTGTTATACATTTATAATGAGCACACTTCCCTTTTCTGATCTGCTTACACATTGGAGCCAGACTTCCTTGGTTCATTTCCAAATCCATCATATTAGCTGTGTGTTCTTCAGTAGGTTACCTACCTCTCTGTTCTTCAGTTTCTTTATGAGTAAAAGAATACAATAGTACCTACCTCAGAAGATGGCTGTGAAATTTAAATACATTAAAATCTATAAAAGGAATAGAAAATTACTGACTCATAGTAAGTACTAGGTGTTAGCTATTATTATTATGTTTTTGAAACATTTCAATGTCTATTTCATATTCAAACTTTCTCGAAAGTTTTCACAACTTACTTTTTTTAGAAAGTAGAAATTACACATTTTGGGGAATCAAGGATTGATCAAAGTTTTACATTTGCCTCTGTTTAGATTATATTCCAATCGGTCCCAACACTATCATTTAACTTCTGAGAATCTACCAGAAATAGAGTACTTTGGGTGCTAAGTGGTGAATGTGTGGGGAGGCGCACAAGTGCTGATGAGTAGGTCAGATGGAAGGCTGTTCGAGTGGTCCAGATGACAGATGACAATGGTTTGGCTGTCTTAGAGGCAGTGGATATTATGCTTTTAACATGCTTACGTTTAGTATAAAGCTTCTTCAAGTTTAGGAATAAAGACCTAAACATATTTGATCAATGAACGCATCATTAACACTGATAATACACTTTTTTTTTTTGAGATGGACTTTTGCTCTTGTTGACCAGGCTGGAGTGCAATGACGTGATCTAGGTTCACTGCAACCTCTGCCTACTGGGTTCAAGCAATTCTCCTGCCTCAGCCTCCCTAGTAGTGGGATTACAGGTGCCCATCACTACGCCCAGCTAATTTTTTGTATTTTTAGTAGAGAGGGGGTTTCATTACGTTTGCCAGGCTTGTCTCAAACTCCTGATCTCAGGTGATCCGCCCACCTCAGCCTCCCAAAGTGCTGGGATTATAGGTGTGAGCCACTGTGCCGGGCTGCATTTTTTTTTTTTTTTCTGAAGGGAGTCAGTGTTTACTTCACTATGTCATAACCTTGCAGAAAGCAGAGGTTGTAGGAATAGGGTAAAATAAAAGTAATTAATTTTGGAGTGGGGACAAAGGGGATTGAGAGAGAGATTGTGGAAAGACTCAAGCAATGAGGCTTTAGGAAGGCTGACTTCTGGAATAAACGAGAATACTATATGAATGGTAGGTACGGGACAAACTAGGAGAAGGGAAGGGGACACAAGAGACAAGTTCTGCCTCTTATGCAATGTAATCCTGGGCAAATCTTATTCATGTGTTTAATTGTCTTTGAGGTCATCTATAAGTACATTGATGGACATATTTTTCTGCTTATGGCTCCCTGCAACTTTGCAGGTCCTTAGGGAGAACACTAGATGTAGAGTCAGAAGGCTGGAGTTCTTATGACAGAACTATCACCTCCTGGTTGGAAAATATGTCATCTCTGTCATGGTCTCCTTTTTAATGAAAGCGCTGGGTTCCTGAACAATAATAAGGGTAAAATATTAGTTATCAAGAAGATGTATGGCATTACTTCAAGTGCTAGAAATGCCTCTTTAACAAATTAAAATGCAGATCATAACTTCCAGTTTTGATATTTATGGATTCCACATTGCTATTTTCCAAATATACCCAGATATTAATATTTTAGTAGCTGAGAAGAAATGCTAAGTTTCTCATTGACCTTCTATTCACTAAAACAACACATCTAATTTGAAGAATATATATTTTCCTCATGGGATGCAATATAATTGTTTTCATTTTGAATGGGAAAAGAAGCTAACCAGTAAATTCTTATTTTTTTTCTAAATTGACCCTCGAGCAAGGATCGTTCACCACTTTTCTGGGATTTTGCCTAAGTTCCACCTTTATAGTCTATGTGATGTAAGTAATGAAAAAGTAGTCTAATATCATCCTGACCTTTCAGTCCTGTATCAGGCCCAGGGATGATGGTGCTAAAGCAATTTGCATTGCTGTGTGCTCTGTGCGATGAACTTCTGTGAATCTTAGTCAAAAGGAGATTCCATTCCAATGTCCATAAACACCAGTGTTTTCTATGATACATTCTGATACTTGAAATAATTCTATCTGTCAGACTTAAGGTTAGAAACAAATAATTATGCTGGAAGTTGGGATAATTAATGGATGAGTCAAATCAATTTAAAATTTAAATTTGGCAGCAGTACAATTTCTCTTTCTTTTTCCCTTGTTGCCCGCATTGACTTTATGAACACCTCACTAGAGAGGAAATCTCAAAAGGCAAAGCTTTTTTAAAAAAATTATTATCAAAAGAGAATTTTTCTATAATACAATAAGTACAGATTCATATTTATTAATAGCTGACATCAAATTAAAATGTATTTGCAATTAAATTTATTTGATATCTGCCTACTTAATAAATTTGGGACAGACAATAAAAACCTAAAAATCCTAGAAGAACTGTGTCACATTTCACTTTTTTTGTATGCAGTAATATTATATTTGTATACTTAGCTATCTGGAATGTTCACTTAATATGTAGTGTGAGCCTGAACTATTACAGATTATACCAAAAAGCTGGAATTTGGTTGTAGGTATAGTCACAGTTCCAGTGGCCTGATTGGGTTGGAGAGCCGAGCTTAAAGCCTCTAAGACTGGCTGAAATATCCATTGAGAGGGGCTCCTAATTCTACCTGCTACTTATAGGCTCTGATCATCTAAGACAATTAATATTCCAAATTATATTAAAGTAAAAAGATGTCTAAGTCACCATCAAAATTCCATTTGAGGACAGTAGCAGAGAGAGCATAATCTTTTGGTTTTAGGCAAACTTAGGTTTGAGTTCCAGCTCTGCCACTCAGAGATGCATAAACCTTGCTGGGTCCCTGTAAGTATTCTGCCCCTGTTTCCTCACCTGTGGAATGGGCTTGATGATATACTATATGATTGTCATGAGAAGTCGTTGAGTATCATTGTATCCTGTGCACAGTAAGGGTTCAATGAATAGTAGCTGTTCTGTTACTATTTTTAGTTATACTTAGAAAGTCTAGGAGATATTAACTTGTGGAAAATTGGCTACTCAAACAATTTAGGAATAATTGCTTTCAGGGCTTGGGGTGTGCATTGGGAAGATGAGAAGGAAAAAATTTTTTTTCTTGCCTATAAGAGGTATAAATATCACCTAAGTACCTAATGTTTCTTTTTCTTGCCTATAAGAGGTATAAATACATTTTTCTCAGTATCACATTATACCTATTTTAAAAGTGACCACATAACTGGAAGTCAGTCACTCCCCAGCAATTGCATAGCATTTCACAGATTTAAATAAAATATTGGTTGGCTGCTTATTTGTTATTTTCATCCCCTATTCTTTCCTGTCTCCATTGTTAAGCACAATTATTGGCATAAAAGAGGTTTTTAACACCCATTTTTAGACTGCATTCTAGCCTGGGCAATAAAACAAGAATCCCATTCTCTCTCCCTCTTTCTCGTCCTCTTTCTTTATCTCTTTCATTCTTTTTTTTTCTTTCTTTTGCTGTTTCTTTCTTTCTTTCTCTTTTTCTCTCTTTTTCAAAAAGAAGGAAGATATCTCCATCTTATCTGTATGTTAAAATGAATCAACCTTTCTGAAGCAACAGGCAAAAAGCAGCCATTGTGAAAACCTTCTGCTTGACCAGTGCTTGAAGAAGGGCCGCCGCACAATCTCATGGAGATAGAGGCTGACTGCAGTGCAGTGAATAAAACGTTATTTTCCTTTTCAGTTCCTTGCTCAGTCACATTTCATGCTCTCTTCTCTGAATGTTTATCACCACCAAGAGTCATATTTCTGTTTGAGTATCTGGCAAGTGACTCCCTGCTGAACACGGAGGAGAGAAGCCCCATAAATCAGAGTCCTGCAGCCTTCCTGGCCAGTAGTGGGACCCTTGAATATTCTTCAAAGCTAAGTACTTCAGAGCAGCACTCTTAAAAATAAAGATCCAATTACTCAGAGCTGGGTAGCATTAGAAATGCCCCAAATTCCCAAATGAGCAGAATCTGAAGGGGCTGTGAATAGCTCCCTTAGCTTCCTGGGAGCCCTGATCAGCTGCTGACCCAATGAATGCCAGCCTTCTCCAATATGAGACAAGGCACCCCATAGGCCACTAGGAGTTGGAAATAAAGGGCAAAATCATGGGCCTGTAATTACCAGTAAGAGATCCAGACAATTCAGGTCCAGTGCAGTGGCTCACACCTGTAATTTCAGCACTTTAAGAGGCTGAGGCCGGTGGATCACTTGAGGTCAGGAGTTTGAGACCAGCCTGGCCGACATAGTGAAACCCCCATCTCTACTAAAAATACAAAAAAAAAAATAGCCAGGCGTGGTGGTGGGCAGCTGTAATCCCAGCTACTCAAGAGGCCAAGGCAGGAAAATTGCTTGAACCCAGGAGGCAGAGGTTGCAGTGAGCCGATATCACACCACTGCACTCCAGCCTGGGTGACAGAGGCAGACTCTGTCTCAAAAAAAGGGAAAAAAAGGACATTCAATGTATAGAAATGTGGCAACCTGCAGCACTTTTATCCTTAAAAAGAATACTTTGAAACATGAATACATTTTTCTGAATATTCCAAAGTCCTTACTATTCCCAGTGTGTTCCTTAAATAAGCAGCTTTGGCCTCATGTAGGAGCTTTTGCAAAATGCAACTTTCCAGACCCACCTAGAACCACTTCCAGATCCACCCAGAACCACCCAATCAGTATCTGCATGTTTACAAGATCCTAGCGATTCCTAGGCACATAAAATTGGAGCAGCGTTTCAGTAAGGACAAAAGCAGCATCCACCTATTAATTATAGTCAGAAAGCTGCTGAGAAGGGTGAATGCAGAGATGGTATCTCATGACGACTGAGTCACCACCACAAACCCTGCAAGACCAAACTGGATAATTAAATAGTGTGAAGTCCAGGCCTGAACAATTAGGAAAACAACAATAATCTGTTGACTCTTCCCCATCAAATGTCCGTGAAGGCCAGAAATCTCTGAGACTCTGCCCTAAATTCAGATCTCATATATTCCCAGAGAAGTGCTAATTCAACCCCATTTGCTGTCTCCTAATTGAATTTCTCATTTCCCAAATAACTGGTAATAGTTTGCAGAGGTTTACTGTTTGTTGGAATAACTGAACAAATTACTAGTTCAGGATTCTGGAAAGACTAAACATCCGCAAATCATCGTGATTGTTGCTTGTTCTCCCCTGACTTTTAAACTTCTTGTTTTTAGTGATGAAACCATAAGCATTCACCATGAAAAAAGAGAAGGAGGAGAGAAAGAAGCTGGGAAGTGGTAATGGGCTGTTGAGACCTTATTGGGGTCAGTACATTCTATAGAGTTAAACTTCGTGATGTTTAGAAAGTTTCTTGGTGTCTTTCATTATATAAGCCTTTATGGAAAACACAGCGCCGCCTTGTAATAATCATGGTAACCAGAGATATACTTTGAATAACTAAAGTTTAAGTGTTACAGTTTTGGCACTCAGTTTTAAACATTTTATCTAATTGTACAAATAGTTTTAAAATATATGCTGAATGATAATTCCCACAGGGAATTGGGATAACCCTGCAACATCCTCTTCTTTGGAAATGATATATTTTGATAAGAAGATAAATTAGTCCTTCTTTCCCATGGATAACTATGGTACAAGATATCAGAGAAGCTCTTCTCACTTGTTAAGGAGAATTTGGACGCCTGCTGTTTGCTTAGAACTCTGCAAGAAGCCATATTCACATGTGTATCCTGCCTTTCAGGTGCTTACCCTCTAGAGGAGGGGACAGACACACAAACCTGAGAGGTATTTTACAGGAAAAATTGATCGAACTTTAAATCAGAGTATCGGGGGCAGGTAAAGGAGATCCATGAACCTGGCTTAGCGATTAGAAGTGCCACTGACAGAAACTAGAATGATAGGTGAGAAAAGGAGAAGTGAGTTGTGAGTGGGAAGATGATGGACTTGGCTGTAGCCCAATGAGTGGAAGATGGCTGTGAGGCACGGAACAGCACAAGTCAGCGTAAAATTAAGTGTGAAATGGACAATTAGTACTAGAGGAACTGAAAGGAGGAAACTAAACAGACTAGTCAGTGAAGGAATGAATAGTGACTCAAAGCTTCACGAAGGAGTTATGACTTGTATTGAACCTTAAAGAAAGATGAATTTGTTCAAGGTGAAGTAGAGTCGGGTAATGGAGGGCTTTGAAAGTCTGGTAGGCATGGGTAGATTTGAATGGGGAGGAAGTAGACACAGGTTTCTAGGACGGAGGTGATGAAAACAGCATGTAGGAAATTTTGAAGCAGGGAAAGTTTCTGTTCAAGGCTTTCAGAGTCAAAATCTCTGTTGGAAGTAATTAGAAAAAAAAAAAAACATGAAAAGGACAGAACAGATAAAAGACATACTTTTTAAATTTTTCTTTGAGACAGGGTCTCATTCTGTCGCCCAGGCTGGATTGCAGTGGCACGACTTCAGCTCACTGCAACCTCTGCCTCCTGGGTTCCAGTGATTCTCGTACATCAGCCTCCTGAGTAGCTGGGACTACAGGCATGTGTTATCACACCTAGCTAATTTTTACGTTTTTCGTTTTTCGTAGAGACAGGATTTCACTCTGTTGGCCAGGCTGCTCTCAAACTCCTGACATTGAGTGATCCTTCCACCTTGGCCTCCCAAAGTGCTGGGATTACAGGCATGAGCCACAGTGCTCAGTCAAGGCATACTTTAAAGGGAAAATAGGTAAAACTTAGAGTTGGTATATCGGGCACTGGAAAAGGAGATAAATGAATCTGACAGGGAGAATGGTAAGCTATTGAAAACAACCAGAAATAGAGGTGGGGAAAAAGGGAAGAACTGTGAATAGAAAAATGGTGAAGTTGCCTTTAGACATCGATGTGGTTTGGATCTGTATCCCCACCCAAGCTCATGTCGAATTGTAATCCCCAGTATTGGAGGTGGGCCTGGCGGGAGGTGATTGGATCACGGGAGCAGATCCTATGTGAATGGTTTAGCACCATCCTCTTGGTGCAGTTCTCATGATAGTCAGGGAATTCTCACGAGATCTGATTGTTTAAAAGTCTGCGGCACCCCCACTCTCTCCTGCTCCTGCTCCTGCCATGTCAAATGACTGCTCCCCTTTCACCTGCTGCCATTATTGTAAGTTTTCTGAGGCTTCTCCAGAAGCCAAGCAGATGCCACTATGTTTCTTGTACAGCACGCAAAACTATGAAACAATTTAACCTCTTTTCTTCAAATACCCAGTCTCAGGTATTTCTTTATAGCAATGCAAGAATGGACTCATACAGACATAATGAGTTGGTGGGGACATTGTGATGGCCAAAACGACTACGTAGGAGGAAATAGGACTGGGATTAGGGTGGGGAGGGTAAGAAGCCCAGGATGCCAAACTCAAGAAGGTGCTGACCCTCGGGGTCTCAGGTAGCATAGCCCTGAGAGTGAGGGCCTCCTTCACCTTTGCACCAGGATCACAATCCTTCCCACTAGTCCCTGCCCTATAGGGAAGATGGAAATATGGAACTTGAGGTTAGATGAAAAATAAGATTGAGGATACAGTCTTTAAAGGAAATAGCATAAGAAAGGTGTTTACCTTGATGAGGTCTTCAAAGTAGACACCAAAGAGAAGGAAGTACAAAGCACTGAGCTTTAAGGAAGTCTCCCTAGGAAACCTGAAAGGAAAGAAGAATGAGCAAATCTAACATAAAAAGGACAAATGAAGAGTTAGGGAAAAGGATGTTTCTGTTTAAATATGGTAGATGTAACAGATGTTGTCACTTCCTCCTACGTAGTCAGAATGATGCATTTATGCCCTTCCAAATCACCATTTAAGTGGTAATTAAATAATTTTTGAAAAAGTATTCACTCACAAGGATTAAAAGAATAAGTGAGGAGATGACAGTAATAACATTTTGGAAGCAAGTAGGGAAGTTATCACTCTCTAGGCAGAGTCAGAAAACAGAAAGTGAAGCCAGCAGTGGAGGAAAATCTGGAATCAAATATATTGCAACACAGAACCCTAAAAGGCTTAGGAAATGGAGCACTTGACACCTCTGGCAGTGGGGTTGTGGGGGAACTGAAAACAAATGGATGGGTTAAAATTCTATATACAGTGTATTCTATGGCAGTTACATACAACACATCTCCTTCTCCAGCCAGCATTAGGAAATATACTATCACTGACCTGCCAGACTTCTACAGATTTATTCTCCGGAAAGTTGAATTCAAGTGACTTTGGACCCAGGAACACAAGTCACGGCTGAGCATAGGATTTCCTTATAGGAAACAGAAGGACTAAGTGAAAGTGTACACAGGGAACAGTACCCTTCCCCAGTGGAATCCAGAATGCAGGGGGCCTGGCTAATGGCTCCCAGGCAGTATTCCTCTCTGAAAACAACTGATGAAACTAAAGAAAAGACCAATACATACAAACAGTTTGGACATTCCTCTAATAGAAGAATACTGTCAGGTCACCTAAGAATGAAGCCTAGTGGGAATGTGGGCACACTCATGCACTTGCACACAGCTTCCAGATCACATGACAGAGACTCATTCCACAAATGGACAGACAGCCAGGGATTATTATCATGTGAGAAATGCTGCTAACATAGAAAACAAGGAAGGAACAAGGAAGAAGAAAGGAAGGAAGGAGGGAAGGAAGGAAGGAAGGGAATGAGGGAGGGAGGGAAGAAGGTAGGGAGGGTGAGAAGAAGGGAGGGATGGGGAAAGGGAAGGGAAGGAGGGGGAAGGGAGAAAGGGAAGGGCAGGGCAGGGAAGGCAGGAGGAAGGAAGGAGGGAAGGGAGGGAGGAAAGAATGATCAGACCTGGAGAAAACAGAAACAATGTATGATCAGAAAAAAATTAAAAATAAGATTCTCAAAATTATGTTATTTTAAAAGTAATGTTCAGAGAAGAGTAAATTCTTGGAAACTATAATCACAGAAAAAAATCAATAGACTGGAATATAAAGTTGAGGAAAAAAAATCCCAGAAACCAAATAAAAATGATAAATACATGAACATGAGAGATATAAGAAGCAAATTTTAACTAATCTGTTTAGGAAATCCAGCTTTTGAATAATGGTACCTTTACAAAGGAAGACTAGGGCAAGAGGTGAAGAGGAAATCATCTAAGAAATGATACCAGAAGAGAATGCTCAGAAGAAAAAGACATGCGTTTATGTATTAAGAGGTCTCAAGTATGCAGCAAAGCAAATGAAAAAAGTATAATATCAAAGTTCATGATCATGAAATTTCAAAACTCTGGAAACAAAGAGGAAATCCAGGAAGCTTTGTAACAGCCGCCTACAAAGGAAGGCATAGAAAATCTTAACAGCAAAATCAGAAACTGGAAGACAATGGAACAATGCCTTCAAAATATTGAGGGGAAATTACTTACATAGTAGAATTCTATCCTCAGCCAAACTATGATCAAATATTAGGATAGCATAACATCACTTTTGTAAATGCAAAGACAAAAAAAAGTATTTTCTCTGCATTTTTTATTTCCAAAGCTAATAGAATAGAGGCTTACTATCCAAAAGAATGGAAAAACAAGAACCTGAAATGTATGGGATCCAGGAAACAAAGGATCCAATGCAAAGAGAGACAAACAGAATGTACAAAATGATAGTAAAGGAAGCTTCTAGGACAATAAACAGCTTAGTCTAGACTAGAGAAAGGCAAAAAGAGATTCTGGAGGGATGTACCTAAGAAAAACGTTACCTGATTTGTTTAACTGAAGGCAGATAAAATGTACCACTCTGTCCAAGACTTGGGGATAAACTAGAACAAAAACAGAAAACTAAGCAAATGAAAAAGAGAAGGAGAGTTACAAATTCCAGGGAGACCAATAAAGTATGCAGGAAATAGTATCATATTATATGGCTCAGCTGTGAAAAATATTTACATAATCATAAACTTTGAATATTGGTCTAAGCAAAATGAAGATGGAGGGAGGAAAGAGGTGGAAGAAAACAGACCCTCATCATCGCAAGTAAGAACTTAATGGATAATATCTAAACTGAAAAGAAGGATTTGGAATAGTAGCATAAGGATGTTTTTCAAAATAATATTCACAAATACTATAAGAACAAGTTGGAAGAGCTAAAAGTGGTTGCCACTGAAAAGGACTCAGAGGAGGGGAAGATTGAGTCAGAGGCTATTATTATTAATTTTAACCCTTTAAAATGATTTGCCTTATACGAGGCAATTTATAAAAAACTTTTAAAATAAAGGGACAAAAATTAATAGAATCAAGATACCAAATAAATCCATATTTTAGAATCAACTACAGTTATGTTAGCTAATGCATATTCTAAGTTTAATAATAAAACATATTAAACATTCAAGTTCTTCTGCTCTGACAAATAAACTCATTAAACAGTATTTCAAGTTTTACAATTTCAAACTAATATGCTTTTTGGAAGGAAAAAAAATGAGATGATTATGATGGAATTATACAGCCACAGGACTGAGAAGTGGTTTTTAAGATAGTTTCAATTGTGTTACATATAACAGTTCCATTTGTGTTACTTATGCTTTACAATCTTCAGTATTTTCTGTTCTTTGTAACATGTACCATTCTTTACCAAGTTCATTCTTTCATCTAGAAACAGTACTGAGCAGATGACATATAAGTACAAGAGCCCCAATGCTCAGAGGTTAAAAAAAATCATTTCTCATGTTTTCCAGATGTCTATCTGGTAGAATCCTTCATTGATTTTTTTTTCACTTCGCTATTTAAACAGTTTTCCCATGTGTAGATGCCTCTCCAAACAGTGGCTTACAGCACATTTTGACTTAAACACATAAGCATTTCAGTGGGACAGAAAACTGTACTTTATTCAGACAACAGATTAGGGATGAAACAGTGGTTTTTACGTTGTTTTTGACATTTAAAAAGGGCTGAAGTATTTTTATCCCTTTGCTGCCTGTTGTTCTGCTAGATACCTAATAACTTTGAAGAGTAGATCCTAGCATATTATATATACTGAAATGCTGTCCGATGCAAAGTGATATTTTCCTTTCTATTTTTCATTTCTGGATGCTGGCTCTAGTAACCAATATAATCATTTTCTTTTATTGGTTTTCTTATAAAATTTATCCTTGTTAGATTCATTGATGACTATATATTACCGAGGCATATGATAAAATTTCATTGTGATAGTACCACTGCAGCATAGGAAATGCTTTTTGCTGGATGAAAATAACTAGTTTTCAAGGTGAAGATAAAACCAGGCTTGATGCACAATTGCAGAGAATGGCCTCCTTATTTGAAAACTAATCATCAAGAACTCCCAACCTTCAAATCAATGTTATTCTCTGCTAAGAAGACATGCTCTAGATAGACTTCAGTTTTCCAATTAAAAAAAAAAAGAGTTTACACTTTCAATACTTCACAATTTAAAACTTTAGCTCTTTAAAAGACTTCTGATTCTTTCATGACTGGCCTGAGTAGTACATCTCCTAAATCCTTCTACACAGTCTTTAGTGGCCAAGGTCTGATTAATGTGAATTAATTTGGGCCAGATTTGTTAAAACAACTCAAGTCAATTAGTGACTCTGCATTTGAAGGACTATATGAGTATGTAGCTCTAGGTATTTTTCCATTTTTATTTGAGGGTATTATAATAAAGTATAATATCACTGGGTCCTCCTTTTTACTGAGAAATATTGAGGTGGTCTCTGCCATTCTACCCAAATGCCTAAAGCACCACATTCATTTAAAAAGCAACAAAGGCCATCTTTTTAAAGTTTTTTCAAGGGTTCTTGATTATTCCTGGAATATCTAACTCAGAAGGACACAAGATGTTAAAACTGTCAGTTATGGATTTGATATAGCCCATTCCTAGAAGATAATTTACTTTTCAGTTAAATTTTATCTCTGCCTGGGCTCATGGAGATACTGTTTAAAAAAAGTTAAATTTTCTTCTTGGTAGAAAATGGATCTTAAAAAGCAGTTTCCTACTTAAAGTTAGAATGATTGTTAATTTTAAATAGTAAAAGTATTCCAAACCCCACAAAGATTAAATGACAGCAAATTTATGAACCAAGCTCATTCTTAAAATTAGGACAAGAAGCAAACGGCTCTTGCTACATGAACTTCATTCAGTCTAATCTGAATTGAGAATATTTTAAATCAATGTCGTTTCACTTCTGTAAACTACACATAACTCATACGGCTAGCAAGGCACTGCTTATAGAGATAATTTAGCGATCTGGATAACAGAGAAATAATTCGTAATTATCACACCAATTATACATGACTGGTTGCTTTCCTGGACTTAAAATAGTAGGTACACTAAACTTTCTTTCTTTGTGGATTATTAATTTGCTTGGCAAATCCGTTCCCAGTCTAGAAGTAAAAGCCCACTTCTTGTCTTGCTGACCAGAGTTCTTCTAAGGAGATTTCACTATACCTCATAGGCAACATGTTGGCTAGCTTTTCAAGTAACACGTGTGTTCCTTATTGCCCCACTGCCTTTGGCTTACACTGGAGCAAGTCATTTGCTCCAGTGTAATTTCCCTATTTGAAAAGTGGGGCTGAAGGTCTGTGCAAGTTCAAGTGAATCAATTGCTAAAATCCAATTTGTTCCTAAAAAAGATGACCAGGCAGATAGCACTTTCCTTCATGAATCACTGTGAGGGAGTCTGACCACAATCACATCCCTCTTGGCCATTGCAGTATATATGTGCAAACAAAACTACTGTTTTAGCCATTCTAAAAAATATGCACGTAGGGACTTATAAACAGCATATTTTTACTCATTAAGTCATTTTTAAATCAGGCTGTGAACGACAACTTAAAAGTGCTTAAGAAAATATTATTCATTCTGCAAAAGAGTTACTATGGCCTAGAATGCAAATTGGTCATTTGGGACTATTTTAAAAGTACAAGCCAGAAGAGGCAGGAGTCACTGCCCTCCGCCCTCTGAGACAAGCCCAATCTCCTCAGACTTGGCCCATCCACCCCTAAGCTGGGTTGGGCCATCATTCTTTGGGGCTTTTGCAGCATGGACACGTGCAACAATTTTGATTTAAACAAGGCAGAAAATCACAAAACTCAAAACAAATTTGCAGTAAAGAAAAAGAGTGTGTTTTTTGTTCCAGATTTTATTTTAAAACATTTTTTCAGGCATCTCTATGATTTCAAGCTTCACAGCCCAAAGGCATTAAACTGTATTGAAGCTTAATGGTCTGAAAAGTTTCCTTTTGAATTAAAGCACATCCAGTTACAAAAGTGTGATGGGGGTAGAAAGAAGGGGGAAACTGCAACTAATCTGGAAATTCCATCTCTGAACCTGAACTTTGAGAACATAAAATTAGCCAGCATAATACTTTCAAATCACATAGAGGAGAAACACATTTCTGGAAGCTGTGTTTCTATCTTAGTGTCCAGTTAAGGAGTTTTCCATTAGTGAAGGACAACCTATAATACAGAGGGGTCTCAATGGGTGTTGAGAAGGAAAAAGATAATTCACATAAGCTTCTCCAGACCCCGTTTTTCTCACCAAGAGCTTCACATGCCAGAGAGGCAAATTCTAGGAACTTTCATTTTATGGATGAAAATGGGACCTTCTTTCCAGGCCAGTGAACTGCAAAATAGGAATAACTACAAAATAGTGCAGATAGAAAATTTAAATATTCTATTTATGGGTACTATTTAGATCATCGTTAATTTTCTGTTTGGTTTATGTAATGTACATGTAACATAAAGTAATCGTATATATACATCCCCAAATAAATGAATGTACTTATGTTGGGATATTCAATCATGGAAATCCAGAGACGCCTTCTCTGGGCACTATACCTGAGTCACAGCCTAGACTGCCTGGTGAGATAAGGGGACACTGAAACTGGAAGTTGTTCTAACTCTTAGTCCACAAAGGAATCCCTTGGATGCTGCAGGCACAGGTGCCCCTTCCCCAGGCTAGAGAATCTGATCAACAGTAGTTCTAACCAGCTGGACTTTGTGATTGTGTCCTGCTCTTTTTTCTATTGTTTGTTTTTCATTTTTTAAGTGCAACGGTGCATTGGTAACAACGGGACTATAACAAAAGTACACACAGCTTGGTCCTGTTTGAATCTGTATTGTCATCTCTCACTGTAAAATATGCACATTTGTGTTACTGCAAATCAGAACAACTTGCACCTAATCATGTCCCATTCAATGCCCTATTTACTATAATAGCATAGGTAATCTCGTGCATAGAGATACAGAAGTGCTCACTGTCAAAGTGTACATTTTTAACATCAACTTCAAGTTGCTATTTTTTAAGACTGACTTTTGTCTCTGCGCAAACAGGATATCGCATACAACTTTCTCTTGTTAGTTAAGTATCAGTGTTTCCTCTTTTGAGTGTATGTTACCTGAATGGTTGTTTGGTGAAAGGAGGCTGTGGTGGTCGTTGAGAAGTATAGATTCTGTGTCTAAGCTTCAGGCTGTCTAAAGGAAAAGAAGGTAACACCAACTACCATTTAAGAATGTGAGGGAAGCTGGGCACAGGGGCTCATGCCTGTCATCCCAACACTCTGAAAGACTGGGGCAAGAAGATCACTGAGCCTGGGAGGTGAAGGCTGCAGTGAGCCGAGGTCGCGTCACAGCACTCTAGCCTGGATGTCACAGCAAGACTCTATTTCAAAACATAAAAATAAAAAATAAAAAGGTTACAGTATATGTATTGCATTGGAAAGATATTAATGGCCTAGAAATAGTAGAAAAGGGCAATTTTCAAACACTGTATGTTAAGATTCTATTAATGTAAATGTATGTTTATATATGCATTAAAACATGACAGATTTTCTTTAATAGTGGTTTTCTGTAGGAGGTAGAATTCTGACGAAACTTTGATTCTTCTGTTTTGTTTAAATATTTTATCAAACATATTGAAAAACCAAAGATAATTTCTGTTTAGAAAATAAAATGTTATGGATATTACAAATAATATAACCGTTTTAAATTATAATCTTATAGCACAGAAGTACCAGACATCTGAGAAACTCTTCTAAAATAAAGGGAAGAAATCTAAACCAATAAACTGGGCGGAATGAGGAAAGGATCTTAGAGGTAAGAGAAACAATGCAAAGGGCAGAAGAAAACATCCTCCAAAACACAATTACTATTCTCAGCAGGATAAGAGAAAATATTGCATGGAATAAGAAGAAGCTCTAAAAAGGGAACAAGCAAATGTATTTGTTCTTTATTGTTGGCACTTGTAATGAGCAATGAAGAGTTCCAAGAAGAAAAGTTTGATAGCCAAAAAGAAATTGCAATAAAAGGATCTAAGAAAATCTCCTAAGGAAATAGACAATGAAAGAAATAAAGTGTCAAAAGAAACTCCCCAAAAATGAAAATTAGAGTATCAATCCAGCATATGGAATAGCTGATAAATAGAACTGACAAAAAAAAAAAAAGAGAGAAAATGGTTGGGAGAAAATTATCAAATAAATAATATAAGAAAGATCCCCAGAACAGAAATATATATTTCTGAAAAATGAAAGGCCCTGTGAGAGCCTAGCATAATTAATGAAAAATGTCCAAATCAGGAAATTTTAGAACACTAGGGAGAAAGCGAAATTGTAATAACTTTCAAATGGGAGAGTGGGAGGCAGGGTACATATGAAGGATCAGGAATAAGAATGGCATTAGACTTCTCAGAAGCTACATTGGGACCTAAAAGACAATTAAGATCATTTTCAATTTTGAATCCTGTAACCAAACTATCATTTCAATATGAGGGCAGAATACAGATATTTTAAGAGATGCAGAATATCAAAATAAATTACCTCCTCTGCCCTTCTTCCTCAGGAGTACTTTTTCTTCCCTCACAAAACAAGATAGTGAAATAAGAAAGGAATATAGGTGCATCAGGACAGTAAGGGGTGAACATAGGAAACGGGCAAGGAAAGATCCAGGACTGGGAGCCTCCAGGGCAGCTGGGCCTCATAGGAGCAGGAAGGCCCAGGATCCAGAGAGGTTTTCAGGGAGAAAAACACCAGGGTGACAGGCAGAGAGGGAGCCTGATAGAGTATCAGATGGATTATCGTGAGGGAGATGGTACTGAGGGACCATTAGGAAGTATGCAAAGACATATTAATGGGCACAGAGCAAACAAATCCAATGAAGCTCAAGGGAATTAGTCACTCCAGAAAAAGTGAACGTGCCATGGCTAAAGGAAAGGTAATCATGGGATACTTCCTGGCTCAGACAACCATATCGATAGTCACCATTTTATTAACTCTGAAATATGGTTTTAACCAAAAACAATGGGGAAAGTCTGGAGAGTGGTAAAAGAGAGCTACATCCTTTTAGCCACAGTGGCTATGCAATAGGTGATCAGGAAAACTGAGGGCTCAAGAAAGAGTCACATGCGTTTATTTGGGAATACGGAAGTCATACCAGAAGAAGCAAATAGAAAGGTTTGGAGTAGTTGAAGGGTAAGGGGCAAAGCTTCCTTACATAGTGAATGAGAAATGTCTCTTCATAGAAGACTTTTGTATTAATAGCTTTTGCCTACAGATGAACATCAGTTCTAATAATCTAGTATAAAATGCCTTAATTCTACACTTTAAAAAGTCAATTATTATGTCTTTGTTAAACATTTAATATCAAAAGGCAAAGGAATTCCTCCCACCCTACCCTTTTCATAACAGGCCTGTAAAGTCCTCTATGCCAAGATGAATGGGATCAGATTAGATACTCCACTGGCCTGAATAATGCAGACTGTACAGACAGTATCCAATTTGCACATGGATTTGTTTCAGAAATTTCTGGGCCAGTTGTTTGGAACATGGGAATGTTTTTTCTTCTCCTTCCCCACCCAGGGAGAAATGTTTTAGATGATTATTCATCACAGAGTTCTAGATGAGCACCTCCTCAGAGGGTGGAGGCAGGGTGATAGAATGAGGGGAACCATCAGGTCGGTGTAGGTTATTTTTAACATCTGAACTTTTCTGCTGAATGGTGACATAAAATTGTATTAATAAACAAGTAAAAAAAAACCCAAAACTATGAGAATGTGTCATAAACCAAAAATTATTATCAATCCATTTCTATGTACCTGAAACCCAATGGAGAAAAAAAAATAGCTCAGAATCCTGTTTATCTGATGATACAACAGATGTTACATGTGCCCATATATTCAGCAATCGCATGCAATAAATACTTCTTAAGCCTCTCTAAGAGTAAGGCACTGAGAAAGTTCTACAGTTATAGTAATTAAGAGAAATGAGGTCCAAGGCCTGAGGCTATTGGAGAATACTCTTGGTCTTTCAGAATTCAGAAATTATATTTAAGTATATATACCATTTCAAAATGTTTAAAAAATATACACAGTAGTTTCTTCATGCATCCTATAGCTAGTCACCAAACAAAAGTGAAAGACAACAGTAAGATGGATTAGGAAAAGTATATTTATTTGCTCTTCATTGTTGGTACTTGTAAAGAGCAGGTTTAATTAGGAACATGAAGAGTTCCAAGAAGATCTGAGCAGGTCTGGAGGGACGCCGTGACACTGCAGAGCCCTGCAGGAGCTGGTGGTGCTGGTCCTTCTGTCTCCTTGACACACACATCTTTAAGGACTGCTTTAAGCTTACTGGTCAAGATTAGGGAAATGTTTGGGTCACAAATATAGTGAGTACATGTTGCTAATACTGAGAAGGTTAACTAAGTCTCTAAATTTCCCTCTAAACCAATTTTCCCTTTATTTCTTGAGTCTTCCTGTCTTTCACACGTATTCTTTTCCAGTTTCTCTCTAGTTCCCTTGAGTTGCTTTCTCTCATTCTAAAAATATCTCTGCCTTGAATACAAAATATGTTTTATCCCAAAGAGATTCCAGTTTAACACCCTACCCCACACGTCACAGACCATGCACACACACTCAGCCCCCATGCACCTGACAGCTCCCATAGCCAGCAGGGCCCTCTGCTGGGTAGACCTAGACCCAAAGTTCACGTTGAGACTTCAGGGCCAAGGCTTTACAAGGGCTCATGGAGGGAAAATGTACTAACCCTGCAGTTACACCTTTGCCAGGGGCTGGGAACTGAGGGCAGCTGATGCTTAGTCCCTGGCAAGGCAGTTGAGGGGGAATTATTTCTCATTATTTGAGTAACACTTACATGGCACTTACTCTACTCAGCCTGTTCTAAGTGCTTTACAAATATCAATAGACTGAACCCTCACTGCAGACCTATGAGGTAGAAACCATTATTCCCATTGACAGATGAAAAGGTGAAGGCCATAGAGGTCAAGTAACTTATCATCACACAGCTAAAAGCAATGGAGTTGGGATTTGACCCAAGCAGTCTTGACCCAGGGTCTATGGCCTTAGACTCTAGCAACCTCCTTAAAGCCTGAGATAAGAAGCCTCCTCTCCAGTCTTCTAACCCCCAAAATAGTTAGTAAGCTGTTGCTCCTATCAAAAGGTATGAAGAGTGTGGGTGGGAAAAGTGCTGGGGATAAATCCAGATGTTACCTTTCCAATGAAGCAGAGAGGCTGAAGCCAGAACAGGGGAATCAGGGAAGGCAGGTGCCTAGGAAGAGCAACTTCAGACAATGAAGATCAGGTGCTTCCTGACCAGGACACAGACGGGGCTGGATAATGCTGGTGTCCACGGAAGTGACACCAGGCCCAGAGGCCACTCAAAAATAGGAAATAAGCCAGAAATGTAGGTTGCAGGCTGCCTGTACTGGTAAGAGCATACTCTGGTTATCTGTAGATATAGCACTTTGGAAAATGAAGCCAAATCGCTCTTGTCAGGGAAGCATATAAATAGCATTTGCAGACCTTTCCTAGTCCCCTCAGTTACTGTTCATCAAATACACACTATGAAGAAAGAGTAGCATCCCACTGAGTGAAGGAAGACGCAACAGACTTTTCTCATTGCTACAAAGCCATTCCATTTAACTTGCTTGTGGGCTTGGTACATATGAAACATTTGGTGGGGACCTGAGCGCCAAGGGCCCCTTGAGGGCGTTGATGGCACAGTCTGCAAGACTGAAAGCGGCAGGGCCTCTCAGAGGCACCACCAGTGGGACATAAATAAATAAATGAGGAGAAAACAGAGGAGTTTAGCCCAGATAAAAGAAATCCACGGGAGGAAGGTCAGCCATTCTAAGAATAACTGTCCTGCAAAACAAAACCAGGCCACATACAACATCTCCTACCTCAACCAAAATCATCTGCCTTTTGAAGTCAGTGTTATGTTCCAGTCTTTTTTTTTCTTCTTTATTCCCTAGGCTCCTCTAAGGCAGTCCATTCTCTGTGAGAGGATATATGTGAGCAAGGTTTCATTTGACATTTGTTTTGGAACTATTAAATTTGAGATGGTTTTTTAGAACACATGATAGTTTAAGAAATAATTAGGTGTCCATTTGTGATGCAGGCTAGATGGTGGCCAGTGTTCTTATGATTATGTCTAAAAAATTCAAACTGACTAAAAAGTAGGAAAAAAATCATATAAAGTTCATTGAAAGGATTTTTAAAACAAAAATCCAGCAATATAATGTACCCATACCTCAGTTTCCCTGTTTGCATACCATGCTTTTGTTTGCATAATATTACTCCCTGGACCCCTCCCAGCCCTCAGGCTGTGAGGCTGGCATAATCAGTTGGGTTTCCAGTAGCGGTGATGAATTTGCTGTAATCCACCCTCACCCTTTTACCCGTTTCCACTTGTGATGAATGGATACCATTACAAAATGGCGACAGGGTGAGGAGTGCAGCCTGGAGCTCACCCCCACAAGGGGCTCCAACGCCGGAGTGTGGCCTCTTCTGTGTGATGCTTTAACCTATTGAACTAATAAGCCACAGTAAAATAAGGATGCTTGTCACCGATTTGCCAAATAGAAGT
Organism: Cheracebus regulus; assembly: GCA_963574635.1. Taxonomy (NCBI): domain Eukaryota; kingdom Metazoa; phylum Chordata; class Mammalia; order Primates; family Pitheciidae; genus Cheracebus; species Cheracebus regulus. Next base: position 3,305 of record CAUYQU010020786.1, on the reverse strand, counting down.
GCTGCGAGAAAATTTTTTTTATAAAAAAAAGAAAGATTTTAGAAGCTTTGTTTCCACAGTAAGACAGCTATTTAAATACCAACTAATATTAGTGTAAGTCAGGAACAGAAGCAGTAGCAATAAAATTGTTTCTCTAAGTCAACAATCGGCTAGAGACTACATGTGTCTACAAAATGAGTTTCATAAGATTATGCTTATTTTAGAAACATCAATACTAAAACAGCAGCAACAGAAAGTGTTTTTCTCCTTAGTTTAAGCACGCTTGGATATGCATTATATTCAGCAAAGCAATAACTGAACAAATTCCTCTTAAATTTCTCCAAGTTCAAGTATGTGGCTTTGAGCATGCCACAGCTTTATAAAACAGCCTAGCTGTAAGTATGCAATAATAGCTCATTTCCTGGCCATTAATTCAGACATCATGCAATCACCCAAAGGCATCCATTTTCCTTTGCTGCTATTTTGGGGACTGCTGTCCTATTGTCATCCCTGCCTCAGACCTCTGACTTAGCCGTCTTTTAATTAGAGCCAGTGAGAACGACAGGCAGAGTCAGCCCGCTGAGGGTAATCCATCACACGGCTCTCTTTGCTCCCTGGCCTCTTAGATAACTGTTTATAAACAGGACATCTTGGATATCAAGATAGCTGCTTAAGGAAACAGAAGAATAAATGGTGACCATCTTGTAAGCTACTTTCCTGAGATTATAAACTCTAGTCTAGGGCTGTATTTACTAACACTGTATGTGGGTTAAATACCCAAATAAACTTCCAGTGATAATTATTTGGAAGATGTTTTATATCTGAGCTTGCACTCAAATGAACTGACGCCATAATCTAAGAGTTGCCCAAAGTATTAACTAATACAATTTAGCAGTTGGGATTTTTTTTTAATAGACAGCATTTTAGCTAAATCCTTTCTACATTAGTCGACAGCAGTAGTCCCAGTTCTGGAAAAAGAAAAAAAATATCAACTCAATCTTTGTAGACTTCTTTCACTGTCACTACTGAAAGCACTGCAGAGTATTTACTATTTGCTATTATTTTTCTGGTCAAACTAAAGGACTGATTTATGCCTGCTGAGATCTAAACCTATTATCTCAGGGAGAAGATATATAAGATCCAAAGTTCTATTAGACTGTAACTCAAATCTAAAACTACGTGGTAAGCTGGCATATGTGCAGGTACGGGGGTTACAGACACCAGCCCCTGCCCTGAGATGCTCAGGAGATGGAGGGAGTGGTGCTGGTGAGACTGATGAGCACAGCGCCACACAGGCAGAGGCAGGAGGCACAGTTTGGACAATGCTAAGGCAGAGCAGTCAGCTGAGATTTGACTTCCAGCTCCTCTACCAACAGCGGTGTGACCTTGGGCAGTTCACTGAAACCATCTGTATCTCTGTTTTATTATTATTAGCATTTCTTTCCATTTCTTTCCAATCCTCTACAACAAAGTTGAAATCATTTTTTGTATATTTATATCTTATTTATACACTTAGTACATCAGAAGCATTTTCTCATAATAAGATTATTTTTCATGACTATATGACTACAATGCATGGATATACATTAGCTTATTAAGCAAATCTTTATTACTGGACACCTATATTGTTTCTACTTTTCACCATAATAAATTGTGATGAATATTTTCTTTATCTTATAAAAAATCTTAATAGCACTGAAATGAAATAGTCCACGAAAAACTTTAAAAACTCAATAGTGAAATTGTCTAAAACTCAATAGTTTAAGAAGTAATTATTCTGTAACTTTTTACCTTTCCTTAAGTACAATTTCATTTTTTGTAATAATACAGATTTTATAAATACTATATGATAGAAATGAAATTCAATATTGAATGACAAATATTCATTAATCTCGTAGTTTGTTGCCAGATGCTAGACTAAGTCCTGAATATACAGCAGTGAACAAGACAGACAAGCCTCAGCCTTTCTGGAATTTACCTTCTAGCAGGGGAGACAGACAAAACAAATGCATGGATACATGGAAGTTACCTCAGAAGGTGATGATTGCTTTAGAGAAAAATAAAGTCTGAGAGGGGGCTAAATACTGCCAGACAGAATGGGGGATGTGGGTTTTTATATAGCGTAGCCAAAGGAAAACTCACTGAGAAGGTGACATTTCAGCAGAGATGGAAGGAAAACAGGTGGGAAAATTATTCAGGCTGAGTGAACAAGAACGCACAGAGGTTCATTTGGCTAGACCAAGTGGGCGACAGAAATTTGGTGGGAGATGTGTTCAAAGAAGTAGCAAGGGTCAGACCACATAGGACCTAATAGGCCTTTAGAAGGACTCTAAGTTGAGTTTGCTCACATGTGTTCTTAATAGATATTTTCATGCACATTGTGAAAGTATCCATTTCTTTTAAAAATATGGTTCTTGGCTGGCTGCAGTGACTCACGCCTGTAATCCCAGCATTTTGGGAGGCTGAGACAGATGGATCACTTGAGACCACGGGCTAGAAAGCAATCTGGCCAACATAGTGAAACCCTGTCTCTACTAAAAAATACAAAAATTAGCCAGGTATGGTGGTACACACTGTAATTCCAGCTACTCAGGAGGCTGGGGCTCAAGAATCTCTTGAACCTGGGAGGCAGATGTTACAGTGAGTGGAGATCACAGCACTGCACTCCAGTCTGGACAACAGAGTGAGACTCTGTCTTAATTAATTAATTAAAATAAAATATGTTCCCAAAATAATGTTATTTGTTATGAGTCCCAGTCCATATATTTTTAATAGATTTTTCTCCCATTCCAACCCAACAAAATATGTCCTATTTGTAACCATTCATATCCAAATGGCTCTAAATGAGTTTAAGAGCTCTACTCTTTTTTTTTTTTTAGAATAAAAGAATGAAAGTGAGAAAGAGGAAGAGATTTTAGAAAAAGAGAGAAAAGGAGAAAGAAAGAAACATCAAAAGAAAGAAAAAAGAATGAAAGAGAAAGAAAGAGGAAGAGATTTTAGAAAAAGAGAGAAAAGGAGAAAGAAAGAAACAGCAAAAGAAAAAAAAGAATGAAAGAGAGAAAGAGGAAGAGAAAGAGGGAGAGAGAATGGGATTCTTGTTTTATTGCCCAGGCTAGAATACAGTCTAAAAATGGGTATTAAGAACCTCTTTTATGCCAATAATTGTGTTGGGTAACAATGGAGATAGGAAGGAATAGGGGATGAAAATAACAAGCAGCCAACCAATATTTTATTTAAACCTGTGAAATGCTATGCAATTGCTGGGGAGTGATTTACTTCCAGTTATGTGGTCACTTTTAAAATAGGTATAATGTGATACTGAGAAA
>CAUYQU010020785.1:0-83655 GCA_963574635.1 Cheracebus regulus | reverse complement strand
TTGGTTGTTAAAACTCGGCTGCTATTGGTTGTTAAGACTTGACTGCTATTGGTTGTTAGGGCTTAGCTGCTATTGGTTATTAAGAAGCTATGGTTGCAGCACCTTGTTTGCATGCTGGGCTCTTTAAGAGAAGACCAGGCTGTGTGAGCAAGGGAGGGGGGAACATGCCTGAGCATGTCTGAGCTTGTTCGGGGCATGTCCAAGCTTGCTCGGGGCTTGTAAAAGGGAAAAAGGAGCCGGGGTGGGGGGGCAGGGGGGACAGAGGGGGTGTGTCAGAGCTCCCAGCAAGGCAACTGGCCTTACACTTCCCACTTTACCAACTCCTTAACAAGTGCTTAAGACAATCATGTTCTCTTTACACAGCCATATGACTTTTGTTTTGTTCATTTGAATCCACAGCAATAGAAATATGATACAATGATTAAGATACATTTAAACAAAAGTTTAAGATTGCCAGACGTGTTGCTTAAAGATGGAGAGAATTCAGGCTTATAAAATTAATAGGCAATGATATGAGTTAAAACTAATATAATCTTCCATTGTAACATTTCACTATGTTCTGTAGTTTATATCTCCTTCTAGTTCTAAATAAATAAGGACATGTGTTCTTAAAGGCAGAAATATGTTCTGAGAAATGTGTCATTAGGTGATTTCATTTTTGTGTGAACATCATGGAGTGTATAACACAAGCCTACATGGTATAGCCTACTACACACTTAAGCTATATGGCATAGTCTATTGCCCTTAGGCTACAAACCTGTACAGCATGTGACTGTACTGTACACTGTAGGCAATAATAACACAAGGTAAGTACCTGTAAATCCAAACAAACCTAAACCTACCTTAATTTTTCTAAAGGTACAGAAAAAACATGGTATGAAAGATGAAAAGGGGCACACCTATATATGGCAGCTCCATTATAATCTAATGGGACCATCATTGTACATGTGATCCGCCATTGACCAAAACATAGCAAGATTGTACATCTACCTACTATGAGTGAGTAAAGACAATGTGAGTAGATGTGTCATGACAAAGTAAGATAATTTGAATTTGTTTCCCATTAGAAACAAGGATTATTGGAGGACTCATTCATTCTATCATTCTGCACACTAAATCTTCTATCATTCTGCACACTAAATCCAGAACCCATTTATATGCCACAAAAATTTTTCTGATGGTTCATTTGACTCTTTTTTTCCTCTGCAATTACTATTACTTTTTTATTTCCCCCTCTGAGGAAGCCAATGTTAAATACATTCTATGCATCAAATATAGGAGAGACAAGATCAAAATGTTTAAAACAAAAAGATGGACTCTTTACTAAAAGATAATTTTGTCAAATTAATGCTAATATATGTCTGGAATACTGACTAATTCCAGGAAACAAAGAGAAATCAATGTGTATGAAGGCAAATTTAATGTTAATCTGCTACCACTTAAGCAGAGAGTATAGAATTCTGCAAAATGTGATTAAATATTCATCTAATGTGACCTTATCTTTTAATTCAAATGCTTTCTTATTTTTCTTGTACAACCAAATTTTTAAAATATGGAGCACAACAAAATCAAGTCAGTCCTGTTGTTGTACCAGTGAATTCTGGACACCAGAGAAGATACATATACTTACATAAAATAATGTATACTTTGATCTTGGATGCCTATGGTAACAATGTACCATCCTCTTTTGATTATTCTAGAAAGTTTTATGCATGCCCACATAATTTCATCCAGCAACTTCATCTTGAATTGGTAGCATAGGCATGATGAAAACATACAGAATCTTTTTTCATTAAGAAAGAAAATGAAAGATATTTAATATATGTGGTTCTTGAAGACACAAAAATATTGACGTATTAGAGAAAAAGGTATGTAAATTCTGTTGATGTTGGGGGAGGGTATTATAACAATTAATCTCTAGCTTTTTAAATTTCCAAATGAGCCAACATATATATATAACTATTTTTCTGTTTGTTTACTTTTAACATCAATATTTTATTCTTCCTGTTTTTTTTTCACTAGCAGAAATATTCATTATTTATTACAGGCAAATCCATTGCTTATGCTCTTTCTTCTCTTCTCTGGGCTTACAGAATCCTTCCCTATCCCATTTAACAGTGCTTTCATCCGGTGGCATGTCATAGCATCAATATATTCCAAGCCATGGCTCTCTGCTTGGCAGTACAATCCTGTATAGCTTATTCCTTCAGTGAAGGCTACAGAGTGATAAATAGTTTAAATGTCTGTGTCTAGGACACAGAAGCACAAAGTAAATTGCGTCTCTTTAAAGGTTTTCAGATAAAAACAACAACAACAATAGAACAAGCCTAAGATCCTGGGGGCCAAAGAGTACATTCTTAATCATTACTTTAGAAAAACCATATGCAACTACGAACATTCCTGTGGAAAAAGCAAACTCCTATAGGATATTGAAGGTTCACTAATTAAAATTTCCAAGCTAATTTTAATTTTTAAGAGCCCTTGGCTATTTATAGATTATTGAGTTTAGTACATATGCTTGAGCTGAGTATGTAATTTCAAAATACAAAATAAAGGATATAAGGGGAATAAAATAATCTAGTAAATATGTCAAATGTATTAATTGAACAATTTTCAAGAAGACAAACTTGGTTAAAGATTCTTAGAGTCCAGGTATTATGAAAATATGAACTGGCTTTGGTAAACCAATCAGAACAGACAGCTAATCATAGCATTTTTTTATATTGCTGATGCTAATGCATCCTATTATAACTCCACATTATCTTTACTCTCAAATACTTCAGTTATTATTACAAGCAACTCCCACAGGAAACAATCTTTTTATTGTATCTTTGAATCCTTTACTTAAAACGTAGAAATCATCATTTTAGAGAAATGCAGTGTAAGTGAAAACAGTGGAACGTTTACACAAAGTTTCTATTTCCCTTTTTCTATGATTGTATAGCATTGCATAAAAGCTTGAAAGAAACATAACGGCCTCCAAATCACTTACAATTTCACAAGAACACTAAATTTTTCTAACGCTTTTAAATACAAAAAAAAAAAAATAAATGTGCGTTGTCCCATTGAGTTATTTCTATTAAATAAATCATCAAATATTAAATTGTGTTTATATTTCTTCTCTAGACTATGTTTTTACAGAGAAAGATTTTCAGCAGCACATGAGTTTGCATTTCTATTTTATAAAAAAAAAAGATGTTAGATAGATCTACTTTAGTAACATACATCTGAAGTCTTCATTTTTCTTTTTTCCTAAAATATTACCTTGCAATGTAAATTAATGGTTTAAATTTTTACCAAAGTCAAAATATAAATTTAATTTTGTGCAAATATATGTATTGTAGTATAAATATATGTATAGATACGTGCATATGCAAATATACATTGATACATAAGATACATATGCAATTCTATATATAAAATGTAATCAAACTCATTAAGTTCACTGTTCTCATCCCACTTTCCATCATCTTGAATCTGAGGTCTGATTAAAATGGCTAATAAAAGACTTTGTTATGTCACCTTTCAGGGCTATAGTTGATCTAATCCAGTCATTACTATAAAATCCTCTATCTCTTGTAACCAAAATGTGTAAGTCCAAGAATCCAGAAATAGAAATGGGGTGTGTTTTTTGTTTTTCTTTTTTACCTCTAGAAAACATTCTTTCTTTCTTATTCTTGGGTTCTGCAGTTTGAGTGGTCTTAGTTACCAAGAGAACAATGTTTTCAACAGGGGACGTGGCAATGGTTCCACTTAACTAGAAAGTAAGTCTAACACTTGTCTACTTTAAGCCACTACATACCAGTGGATCAACTCGTTCTTGTTATCTACTGGTGTTGGGTAATGAAAGCTATTCTATTGGTATAGGTGATGGTTGTGATTATTAAGAAGGAAAAATGTGAAGTAACTTGTTTGGGCTGAAGAGAAGGAAGCCTAGAATGTAGGAAATTTCCTAGAATGCTCTTGGTATATTCAGGTGCTGTGATTAATGTCAATGGAAAACTAGAACAAACCAATAGAAGCAGGACTACTAGTAGCCTATATTAATTAGAATTGAAGATTTGGTTCACCCTACATGGTACTAAATACAACCTTGGTACTTGATGAAGACAAAAGGAATATGGAATGGCTGGTGGAATACGTTGCTTACATAAGTGACTACTGCAAACACATAAACATTTGCAGAAACAAAGACTAAAATCCTTTAGTTTTTCTTATTTCAAAGGAATACATTTGTGAGCATATTTACCATTAATTTCCCTCTCTATTACCTAAGATGTGTTAGTAATAGTTGATCTTATATATTAGTGTTTATATTACAAAGTGCTACTTAGCAAAAAATTGATAATATGCCAATATAGATATAGAAATATTTTATACTTTTTAGCTGGGAAAGTTAATATACTTTTTATTGTTCAGTTATAGTGCCATCATGTATAATAGTAAGTTATATCAATCATATTTGATAGTAACATAGTTAAAAGAATTTTATGTGCCAAATTGACTAGGGACAGATTGTGGTGATTTTGACTTGTATTGAACTAGTTAAACTAGAACAATGTTTCCCTAAATCCATGCTTATTATGTTTCTAGTTTTGGCTCAAAGGGAAATATTTACAGGATTTGTAAGGTGGAACCAGCAGCCATGTTTCTCCTTCAAAGGTCAGTGTGAGATTAGAACTGTTGCAATTCTTGTATGTTGTTTCATTTCTGACTTTTCACATTGATGTGGGGCAGAACACAAAGCTGAAGCCTTTTTGAGCAACTACTTGGCCTCGTTTTTTTCAAGCATGTGGACTATGCACAGGTTTAGCTCAAAAGAAGGGCAAATACTTCTCATATAACTCACCTGTAACATCAAATTTGGAGGCTTGAAGACAGTGACAGACCTAGAGATTTCCCATTCAGTCTCATGACTACTAGTTTGGACTTTCTCTCACTCATTTCTCATGGATTTTTATTCCCTATTGTCCTCCCTTCTGACTTCCAACTTAGGATCACATACAGAAACAAACACTGGATGTAAACTGTTCTACAGTTGTATCACATAAAATCTCTGTAACAAATTCCATATGCTATAGCCTCCTATTATTTCTGTTACTATCACAGAACTCTATTTATTGCAACCTACTATAAACTTACTTTTGATACTTATTATTCGTGGATTATATTAAAATTCATTAATCAATATTTGCTATGTTCCTGTTACTTGTGATAGAGACCGGAGGCAGAAAAACTCTAGGCAGACAGGGTCAGGTCCCTGGCAAAGGCCTACATTTAAGCCAAAAACCTGAAACCTGTGGCCCAAAGTGAGAACTTCTATCCCTGTTTGCCCACTCTTTCTTGATTGGTTCTTTCTGTATAATGTCTTTTTATCAATTGAGTGTTGTCTTTTCCAAAACTATCTACGGCCAACCCTGCCCACTATCCTGTGCCTATAAAGACCCCAGACTGAGCCAGTAGAGAAGAGAAGTTGCAGGACATCAGGGATAGGCAACTTGACTTCAGAGATGGCAGCCAGACTTCAGACAGAGGCAATCTGACTTCAGAGGAGAGATGCAGAGAGGCAACTTGACTTCAGGAGAGAGTGACCTGCTCTTCCCTTCCCCTCCCCTTTCCATGTCCCCTCTTTGCTCAGAGCCACTATCATCACTCAATAGAATTCTCTGCATTCATCATCTTTCAATATGTCCACATGATTTCATTCTTCTTGGTCACTGGACAAGAATATGGGACCCACCAAATGTAGGTATCCAAAACAGCTGTCACACTGGCCTTTTGCCCTCACTGTCAAAAGACAGCAACCCCATGTGATGAGGCAAAGGGCCCACTGAGCTGATAAAACACTGCTGTCTGTGGATGCATGGCTAAGAGAGCATTGTAACATGCCCTTAGGGGCCTTGGGGTCACAGGCACCCCTACCTGGACACTGCTGCAGGGCCTGCATGGAGTTTGCTCCTGTGGGTGCTGAAGTGCCAGCTGGCTCCTGCACTCAGTTGCCTATGTGCTCCCTCCCAGGAGAGTACGAGCATGGCAGGCTGAGCAAACAGGGCACCACATCAGAGGTCCCACAAAGGAGTCAGAAAATATCCTGCCTCGCTTGCAGAGCTAATATTATGGAGAAAACGGTCTGAAGGACATGCCATTTTAGAAATATATAATTTTGGGAGCAATGATATAACATTTAAACACACTATGTAAGTTAAAATAGAAGACTACATATATTAATGGAGCCAGACAATAAAAGAAGCAGAAGCACAGAAGCTAAAAAAGTGAAAGCTCATTGGAGGATGAAATCATTAAGAAATTATTTAGAAACATGATTCTTCTGGTAGAAGGAACAGGATACTTCATGAGTAACTGTTCTCATGCATGTTATTATCTAGAGGGTGTTTGTTTATTATTCACTTACTTGCTATGAGGTTTCATGATTTGTAAGAATTTGATCAGGACCTCTAAATTAGTTATTTTTCATGTATAACAAAATTGTACTCTTATTCATGATTTCACAGTACCTAAAATTTATTTATTGATGATAGAGTGTAAGCTCCCCAAGGGCTAAAACTTTACCCAGTATATTCATTGATACATCCTTATCACTAGAAAAGTGACTAGTTTTTCAATTCTTCAACAGATACTTATTAAGTATGTTATTAACTAGGGTAATCATGTTAAAAATAAAAGAAGATATCTATTTTTACCTTCCTGAGGTTTACAGTCTATTTGGAAACAATAGACAATAAATAAGATATATAAGTGCAATATATCTAAGGGCAGATGGTGATACTAATGACAGTTACACTGGTATAAAGGTTATAAGCAGAGAAACATATTCAAAAAGAAGTAAATCAGGGCCAGGCACCAGGACTCATACCTGTCATCCTAGCACTCTAAGAGGCCAAGCTGTCTGGATCATATGAGCTCAGGAATTCAAAACCAACTTGGGCAACAAGGCAAGATTCTGTCTCCACAAAAAATACAAAAATTAGCTGGGCACCATGGCATGTACATGCAATCCCAGCTACTCAGGAGACTGAGGCAGGAAAACTGCTTGAGCCCAGGAGGCGGAAGTTGCAGTGAGCCAAGATTGTGCCATTGCATTCCAGCCCGTGCAACGAGAGTGAACCCTGTCTCAAAAAAAGAAAAGAAAGAAAAGAAGAAAAAGAGAAACAGGTCAACATACAAAATGTTCAAATGCATATTACCATGGCTGACAATTATGTGCACCTAGCTTTATAACTGATGCCATTCAAGAAAGAAAATCCCTCTTTTGACATCAGTCAAAAAGTACAATGGGTTACTACTAACTGTGCAGTCAGCCAAAGAGCCAAGGTCTCAAAAAATTTTATCTTTCACAGATTCAGATGTACAAAAGAACATCTATTTATTGAGAAACTTTCAACATTTTATATACATGCACGATGCTTACAACACAAAGTCAACGTGTGATAATTCTTTTTTATGGAATGAAATATGAAAACAAATGCATAAAATTAATTAGAATTTATTAAAATCTTCATGCAGTTTATATCTCCTTTATTGTAAATTATGTGAAGGCAAATAGCCAGCCTGGGCAAGATGTCTCTACCAATTTTTTTTTTTTAATATCTGGGCATGGTGGCACATGCTTGTAGTCCCAATTACTTATGAAGTAGAGGTAGGAGGATCCCTTCAGCCTGGGAATTTGAGGCTGCAGTTGGCTATAATCCCTCCACTGCTCTCGAGTCTGGGTGATGAAGCAAGATGCTGTCTCTAAAAAGGAAAAAAAATATATAAAGCATTGTATGTATTGCTCACCCTAGTGAGTGGATCACTAATCCTAAGAAGGGCTAGTGAAGTATGAATAAGTGTAACCCATATTCTTCTAACTTGCATCCTGGTTCATTTTTGAGTCACTATTATAAAAAGAAATACATACTAACACCATTTTCAGATTTTTTTTATAGCTCAGATAATAGAAATGCTTAATAATACAGAATAACAGGTTGGCTAACAACTCTTCTCTGTGCATATTTTCTACCCAAGTTCTGAAGACCTGTTTTGTTCAAGAGTTTACAAACCTTCCAGAAACTCACAGATTCTTCCAGTGAAAGACTGACCCTCCTGGGAATGAGAGGAGAATAAGGGATTGAATATAATTTACATAGCATTCTTATAATTAGCATGAAAAGAATTATTTTATATGGTTAAATAAGACTTATTTCAAGAACTCTCACTGTCCGCTAAAACAAATCTCAATAATTGCTTATCGTTTTTCCTCCTTAACTAAATCTACAATTTTAAATTTTAAGAAAGATCTGAGTTTGAGGGTGCTTGTTAAATGGAAGTTGAAGAGGTAATGTAGAAGCCGCTAATTGGTAACGAATACATTATTTATGAATGCTTTGCTTCTCTTAAGTTAACAATATGGTAGAATTAAATTTTAATTGGAAGTGGTCTTAATTTTGAGATTCAGTGGAGATTTTAATATTATACTTTTAAAACAGGGAAATACAGAAATACTTCTCCATGCAAATTTTTTTATAATTAAGAATACTCCCCATAATGTATCTTATTGTACTCACACAAAAGAGCTGTATGTATGTGTATGTGCATACTTGTGTGTGCACATCTTGATTCTCAAAAAGTATGTGTTCAAAATTGTACATTAATTACATAATAAATTATATTAATTTCTTTGAATACCATATGCCAGATTTCAAAAAAGTCAGTATCATTTTTAAGATGAAGAGCTCTTTTAGATGAAGTCCAGGCTGAGGTGGTCTCAGATGGAAATCGGGAACTTGTTGGAAACTGGAGAAAAGGTGACTCTTGTGTTTTAGCAAGAGACTGGTGGCATTTGTGGAAAATTTGTGGAAATTTGAACTTGAGAGAGATGATTTAAGGCATCTGCAGGAAAAATTTCTAAGCAGCAAAGTATTCATGATGTGACTTGGTTGCTGTTGAAGGCATTCAGTTTTATAAGGGGAGCAGAGCATAAAAATTTGAAAAATTTGCAGCCTGACAATGCAATAGAAAAGAAAATTCAGTTTTCTGAGGAGAAATTTAATCCTGGTGCAGAAATCCACAAGTAACAAGGAGCCAAATGTTAATCCCCAAGACAATGGAGAAAATGTCACCAGGGCATTTCAGAGGTCTTTACAGCAGCCCCTTCTATTACAGGTCCAAAGGCCTAGAAGAAACAAATGCATTTGTGGGTTGGGCCCAGTTTCCCTATGTTGTGTGAAGCCTAGGGACTTGGTGCTTTGTATCTCAGCAGCTCCAGCCATGATTGCAAGGAACCAAGATGTACCTTAGGCTGTGGCTTCAGAGGGTGCAAGTCCCAAGCCTTGGCAACTTCCATGTGGTGTTTAGCCTGCAGGCGCACAGAAGAATTAAGATTTGGGAACCTCCACTTAGATTTCAGAGGAAATATGGAAACACCTGGATGTCTAGGCAGAAGTTTGTTGCAGGGACAGGGCTCTCAAGGAGAATCTCTGCTAGGAGAGTGCAGACGAGAAATGTGTGGTCAGAGCTCCCATATATAGTCCCTACAGGGGTACCACCTAGAGGATTTGTGAGAAGTGGGCCACCATCCTCCAGACCCCAAATTAGCAGATCTACTGACAGCTTACCACATGTGCCTGGAAAAGCCACAAACACGCAGCCCCACCCTGTGAAAGAGGCTGGGAAGGGGGCTGTACCTTGCAAAGCCACAGAAGTGGAGCTGCCCAAGACTATGGGAACTCATCTCTTCCATCAGCATGACTCAGATGGGAGACATCAAGTCTAAAGAGATCATTTTGGAGCTTTAAGATTTGACTGCCCTGCTGGATTTTGGAATAGCATGGGGCCTGTAGCCCTTTTGTTTAGAACAATTTCTCCCATTTGGAGCAGCTGTATTTTACCCAATGCCTGTATCCCCATTTTATCTAGGAAGTAACTAACTTGCTTTTGATTTTACAGGCTTATTGGTGGAATAGATTTGCCTTGTGTCAGATGAGACTTTGGACTGTGAACTTTTGAGTTAATGCTGAAATAAGACTCTGGGGGACTGTTGGGAAGGCATGATTGGTTTTGAAATGTGAGGACATGAGATTTGGCAGGGGCCAGAGGCAAATGATATTGTTTGTGTCCTGACCCAAGTCTCATCTTGAATTATAACTCCCACAATTCTCACGTGTCATGGGAGGAACCTGGTGGGAGATGACTGAATTATGGGGGTGGTCTTTCCTGTGTTCTTCTCATGATGGTAAATGAGTCCTATGAGATCTGATGGTTTTAAAAACAAGAGTTTCCTTGCACATGAGCTTTCTTCTCTGTTGCTATCCAGCAGACCTGACTTGCTCCTCCTTGCCTTCCACCATGATTGTGAGGCTTCCCCAGCTGCATGGCACTGTAAGGCCATCAACCTCTTTCTTTTGTAAACTGCCCAGGCTCAGGTATGTCTTTAACAGCAGTGTAAAAAAGGACCAATACAGACATATATAATTAAACTTCAGCCATTTCTTCAATCTAATTCCTTATATCTTTATACATATATATCCAGTAAGCACTGTGCACTTCTTTTCATAGCATAAGGCTATGTTAATCTATTTACATCTAGGTATCTTTGACCATAACATAGATATATTCTAATGTGCAGTAGTATAGTAGAATATCCCATGGTTTATGTTTCAGCGAGTATACATCAGATTATCTTTTTCAATAATTTTTGTGTCAGAAAATGAGTGGGGTCTATTATCACTGCACTGAATCCCATCCCAGTGTAGCAATTTCTGCCTTATGTTCAATTAGAAGATTTGAGAATGTGCTTGTCAACCTTTTCTTTTTTTTTTTTAACTTGTGACTAGAAGATAAATCTTTCAAGAAATCTAAGCCTTAAAAAATATCAAAAGGTAAAAGTCAGCATAAACCAATAATGGATTCTCATCTGGGATATTGTCTGAATATTAACTAAGCTGTTTACCAAAGTTATTGTGTATGTTTTCAATAGTTCATGCCTTTTTATTGCTTAGTGTTGTTTTATTGTATAGACTTACCACAGCAATTTTACTCACTTACCTGTTGATTGGCATTTCTGTTAATTCCATTTTGTGGGATATTAAAAACAATACTTCTATAAACATTCATTGTTAAAAAATTGCATGTATATATGTTTTCATTTCTCACAAGTAAGTACTGTAGAGTAGCTGATTCATATGCTAGTTGTATTTGAACCTTTTAAGACACTGCCAGTGGAATACTACTCCAAAATAATAAGAAACAGGCCACTGATACATGCAATAACAAGGATGAATATAAACACAGAGACATCCAAGATAATATATTGTATAATCCCATTTACATGAAGCTCAATCAAATACAGATCTAACCTTAGTTAGATAAAGCAGATATGGGGTTGCCTGGGATAGTGGTATGTGAAGATGGACTAAGAAGAGACTAAACATAACTTTTTGGGAAATAGTAATATTTTATTTTTTGGTTATGGTGATGGTTATACAGATGTATTTATCATGAAAACAGTGAATTATACACATAAATTTTGCATTATACAACTTATATCTCAAGGGTAGTAAAATTTAAAAACATTGCTTTTAAGCTTGGCTATTGTATACTTCACTTTAAAACTTAGAACTATTTCAGTGTGCTTTGTCTCAGTGAATTCTAATCACCTAAATTGGGTAATTTTTTAAAACACTTTACAATAAAAGTTGCTGTGAGTATTAAATATGTTCATAAAAATAAAGTAGCTAGAACAGAAACTGGCACATAGGTTTTATATTTCATGCTATTATGCATATTGCACAAAAATATTACCACTTCCAAATAAGATTCTTTTCTTGTCAATTAGTGCTTAACCCATATCAGTGCCTCTCATGTAGTGAATTTAAGACACAATATAATGTAAAAATCTGAGGAAATAAGTTTCACGAGTTTCAATATATATCTTATATTTGACTACTAAGCATAGGTCAAGATGTGGTATCCAGACAGAATTTGATAACAATAGAACCTAAGTACACAAATATAACATGCCTACAAAGAAAAGTAATTTATTTTGTTTTTAATTTTAATGCATCTAGTCTTTGGTGCTCAAATCACGTAGAAATATGTTATTAGCAGATACCTTATACACTTCATGAATTAGCAACTGAAATATCAAAGTAATTCTGTTAAAGATGTTGCAAGAAGAACACACACAAATTGGGGTAATATGCATTTTCCATGGTCTGTGTACAAATATAACATGTTAGTGGTGGTTATAATCATTATGTAGCATGATTTCAGACTATATTTAAACTCATCTTTTTGTGTCATTGTTATCCAGACAATTATTTGCAGTTTCCTTGTTTTTCAGTTAAATGAGTTTTCACTTTAGTGAACCACAATCTTTTCAATTAGTTTGTCTCATAAAGAAGCTAATGATTTTTGCCCTCTCATTCACCTTTCATCTCCCATGTAAACTTCAGTGGCATTGTCATTGTTTCCAAATTCATACTCAACATATTTATGACTTGGGAAAGTCAAGAGCTTTAGAGACATAGAGGTGTGAATTTAGGTCTCAGGTCTGAAGATTATATTTTGACTATGTCCACTTTTCATGAGCTCTGTAGCACTCGATTTCTTCATTTGCATGAGACAGATATGTAGCTACATTGCAGAATGATTTGCGGAATAAGGGAGATAAAAAAGGTAAGATACAAGCAGACCTGAGATGGCCAGTTCCAGCTGTCACCACTACCATGACCATCATTGCTTTAACTCTAGAAGGGATAAGCATATACTGAATTATAAACAGGTATTTGTGTATGTAAAAATGCATATATGTGTGTGATAGAAATATGGAAGTCATCAAAAAGAAATAATTTGATTTGCAAAAGGAATAACTAGGAATCTTTTACTGTGTTCTTTCTCTTCTCTTTCTTTTTTCCTTCCTTCCTTCCTTCTTTTCTTTCTCTTTTCTTTTTCTTTCTTTCTTTCTTTTTCTTCTTTCCTTTTTTTTTCTTTCTTTTCCTTTTTTACTTTTTTGAATGGGAAGGAGAGGAAATATCAACTGAAAATAAAATTGGCGTTTTCACCAGAGCATGACGTAGCCATTTCCTGGAGCAATTAAATTTTTGGAGAAAAAGAAGTTTCAAGGTTATTCAATTCCATATTAAGCCTAAGGATAAATTTGACTTGGTACTTTAAATATTCCTCCTCTATGTATTCATGCAGTTACATATTAAATAAATTTATCTAAAGTAACCTTCATTAAAAAAAAACTCTTAAGATTTCAGAAACACCAATCAAATAAGAAATAAAAATAAATGTTTCCTAATCTGAGTTCAATAACTGAAAAAATTTTGACAAATTGTAGGGTGTTTGTTAGTTTCTGTACTAGTATGTTTAGGCTGCTTTAATAAATTACCATAGACAGGATGGCTTATAAACATAAATAATGTCTCAAAATTCTGGAGATTGGAAGTCTGAAATCAGGGTGCCAGCATGGTTGAGTTCCGGTTAAGGCCCTCTTCCAGGTTGCAGACTGCAAAATATTTATTGTGGCTTCACATGGCTGAGAGCAGAGAGAGTGAAAGTTCTCTCCAGACTCCTAGAAGGGAACTACTTCTATTCATGATAGCTCCACTTTCATAACCTCATCTAATCATAATTACCTCCCAAAAAGCTCTACCTCCTAATGCCATCACATTGAGGGGCAGGATTTCAGTATGTGAATTTTAGGGTGGGGCATACAAACATTCAACTCATGAGTTCTTATATCTACAATATACTACCTAAATATATGCAGGGTCTCAAATAACACCTCCTGCAATAGAAACCTTGGATCTGGCACATAAATTATCATGCTAAATAAACATTGCTCTTTCGTAAAATAAAAAGATAAGCACAATTACAACAAATAATTTACCCAATCTGTTTAGATAGCACCATCTTTTATAAAGTCTTTGAAATTACAGTGATTATTTTTAATAGGTAATATAAGTATTTTCAATGGCAGTACTGGCCTGTCTTGAGTGGCTGCCACAAAGACACTAGCTGCAGCACAGGAGGCATGACTGAGGTTACATGCTCTGTGCAGCCAGTGGGGTCAGGAACAGGAAGGAGCCCAACCCCCTACCAAATTGATGGGGTGGGAGCCCTGTGTTCTCAGTCTGTAGCTGCCCAGCCCTGGCTGCAGACTTGCACATCCCTTCAATCTCGGGGGCTGGGAAGTCCCTCCTGCCCCCACAGGCTCAGAAGTGCCTGCTCCCACTCCCTGGCCTCTCCCCGCTCCTGGCACCCACTCTAGTAAGGAGCAAAGTTGTAGCCGAGCGTACTCTTGAGACCTGTCTGGTTGTGAGTGTGCTCAGGGCAGCACTGACATGTCAGCCCCCTGCTGCCTAGTGTCCTGAAGACTTTGGTCACCAACAAGCACAGGAAGGAGGCTGGAGTGGTGGGTGGAGGGTGGTTCAGTATGGGACTGCAGGTGCCCCTTGGCTTGAATAGCCTGGGCACTATGGATGGCATGTTATGGCTGCAGGAGACAGACAGGCTTCTGGGTGGAAAGGGTGGGTCTGTGATGAAGCCCCACCTTCAAGCCAGAGACGGCTGCTCCAGGTGGAGTCTAAGCCCTGAGTGAGAAATTATGCTGCTTTTTCTGGGCCTACCCATGGTCATCCATGGACCAATCAGCATGCACTTCCTCCCCTCTGAAGCCCATAAAAACCACAGACTCAGTGAGACTCACAAACATGCTGAGACTACCAGCTGTAGGAAGGATCTACCCACTTTGGGTATCCTCAACTTGCCAGGTTGACCTGCCTGTGGAAAGGAGCTACCCACTTTGGGTCTCCTGAGAGCTGTTCTGTTGCTCAATAAAGCTCCTCTCCACGTTGCTCACCCTTCAGTTGCCTGTGTTCCTTATTCATCCTGAATGCAGGATGTAGCACAAGAACTTGGGACTCATGAAATAGTGGGACAGAAAGAGCTGTAATACAAACAGGGCTGAAAAATGGCCCCTCCTCCTGCCTACCATGTTGCAGGAAATGAGAGAGAGACAAGAGCTGTGTCCCTTTGAGGAACCCAGACCTAGGGGCTCCCTGAGCCAGGGCTGTGACACCCTCTTTGGGGCTCTGTGATTTCTGGTGTCTCCAAGCTTCTGAGCAACACCTCATTTCCCTTATCCAGACACAGGTGGCCACAGCAGAAGCTGCTTGCAGTTCATCTGATCCAGCAGCTGGCTTGCACAGAGCTGACACCTGTGCCAGTGTCTGGAGCTGCCTGCTCTGCCACAGAAGCCGGTGTGCTTGGCAGTGCCCAGAAGCTGGACCCCATGCTCGCTTGCTCTTGCAACCTTCGCCACTCCACACCAGGCTTGGCCTTGGCAGGCATGGGATCTGGACTGGTAGCACAAGCCTAGCACAGCCTGCCAAGCCAAGTGGGCAGGATGAGCCCAGTGGCCCTGAGCAAAACTTGGTCAAAAGCACCACTGGCCACAGAGGTTTCCAGCTGGAAGAGCAACACCCCAAGAATCCCATGACATTTAGAACTTGGGTGAAATAAATGTGAAATTACTGAATTACTGTATTTTTTGCATTCTGGCATACTTAGGTCAAAGGGATTATGGGGTTAATAAGAAGTCTTACTGATTTTTCACCCCAAATTGCCAACACTTTATATAGTCATGCAGTGAAATATTAAATCACCAACCCTGGTCATCCATCTTACAAATACTTGTTATTAATGATAATTATTATAATATAGATAGTGTTATTTACCCATCCCAATGTCTATGGAAGAAAGCAATGATCATTCATTCACAACAAATGTGTCTTAGATTTTATATGAATAGAGAAGAAACACTACTTTCTTAGTAGTTTATGATGTGTATGTGTAGATATGTGTGTATACACATGATTATACACATATTTGCACACATATATATTTCCTAAAATATGCTTGTGGTCATGTATTAATACCCAATAGTTCACATTAGAAAATGAAAGGTCCATGTAAAAACAATCTGTCCAATGTCTTTTTTAAATAAAAACTGGCAAAAAAGAAAAATTGGAAAATATCTATATGATAAAATCATTTAAAAATAAAATGAATGCCACAATGTTTCCAGTGATAACTAATTTGTCTATGTCAAGATATATCTGTAGTTGCTTTTTAGGACATGTATTTAAATGCAAAAAGACACTTGTAACACTTGTTCATATTAACTTTTTCTGTTTTGTCTGTTTTGAGTATCTTTGAATAGAAAACATCTGAAAAAATAATTCTAAAGTCTTATAACTATATAACTTTAAAAGCAGAATTCTACTCCAGGTTTATTTAATAACAGTATATGTGATTTTTCCATTAATTACAAAGACATGTCCCCATACTGCCACATACTTTGTTGTAACAAACCTATACTACAGTAATAATTATCACAAAACATGAACAATAAGAAATAGTAATAGAAAACTATAGAAAAATAAGCGTGTATAAATAATATGACATTTTAGGGTACAAGCCAATTTATTTTTATTTGAAAGAGATTTGTGGAAATATTCACAAAATGGTAAAGGAGCTGACAGTTAAACTGGCCTCTGATGAATAAGTGTGAAGTCAGCATCTGGAAGATAAGAAGACAGTTTTCTTGGAGGAGAAAATACATGAACAAATCCTGGTGTAACCGGTGATTGCAAGTCAGAAAAAACACTAAGGCACTCAGATATCAGACTTTAGAAAATAATTTAGGTATATTTTAAACATATTTAAGATGTTTCTATAAAACTAATGTAAATCATCAATGTCATCTATCCAGAACAGAAGTAAGTTGGATGCAGAAAATTATGACTATGAAGATAGATTTTTGAGATAGTTTGAGGGAACCGTTTGCTCTTCTCTTAGGGTCTAGAAATTAACAGATTTGAGCTCGGGGTTTCCTACAGTTTTTCAGTAATGGGGACACAGCCTCCCTAGAAGGTAGTTTAGGCAGGTGGGACACAGTGAGCAGCCCTTTGATGTAGCCTAAATTTTCAGTAAAACCTTCTTTAAACAACAGCCTTACTTGTTAAAAACTGCCTTGCTTGTGCTTGAGATAAAATTCATAGACAACAGTCCTTTCTCTCCTCGTGGCACCGCTGGAGTGGTCGCAGGAGTGGCTTAGCAAGGATTGCAGTGTGCAGCTCATCATCCACCTCACAGTGGCCATTGGCAACAGCAGCAGGGAGCATGAGAGGGCAAGTCAACTAGGCAAAACAATGCATATCTGCATATCTGATATTAGATGTCTAAATGCCTCAGTATTTTCTCTGACCTGCAGTCACCAGTTATACCAGGATTTGTTCATGTGTTTTCTCCTCCAAGAAAACTGTCTCCTTATCTTCCAGATGCTCACTTCATACTTATTCATAAGAGGCCAATTTAACTGTCAGCTCCTTTACCATTCTGTAAAGATTTCCACAAATCTCTTTCAAATAGAAATAATCTGGCTTGTACCCTGAAATGTCATATCATTTATATTTACATATTTTTTTCTATAGTTTTCTATTATCATTTTCCAAGATTATGTTTCAGAGACAGTGAGTGTGGTGCTTAATTTTCCATCAGTAGAGGTATTGGAGCCTCGTGTTGTCCATATTTGAGTTAGACAAAGAGCTAAATATTTGAAACTATATTCAGGCACAGCTGAGTACTTAGTTTTTGTTTCCCTAGATGCAATCCTCTCACCTCACTTGTCACCTTCAAATACATAATTCCCCCTCTTTCTGATTAATTAATTAAAAAAAACATAAAATACACCTTTAGGGTCTTCATTATGAAATATTTGTCAGGACCTATATCCAGAATTGTGTTCCCTAGGTTATTTTCAAAGGGTTTTATAGTTTTACGTTTTACAATTAAGTCTTGAATCCATTTTGAGCTAATTTTTTTTATGGTGAAAGGAAGGGGCCTAGTTTAAATCTTCTGCATATGGCTAGCCAGTTATCTCAGTGCCATTGATTAAATAGGGTATCCTTAAACAAATTTACAAGCAAAAAGCAAACAACCATAATGCAAGTGGGCAAAGGACATGAACACACACTTTTCAAAAGAAGACATACACACAGCCAATGAGCATATGAAAAAAATGCTCAACATCATGAATCATTAGAGAAATGCAAATAAAAACCACAATGAGATACCAGCTCACACCAGTCAGAATGGCTACTATTAAAAAGTCAAAAAAATAACAGATACTGACAAGGTTTTCCAGAAAAGAGAATGCTTATATACTCCTGGTGGGGATGTAAATTGGTCCAGCCATTGTGGAAAGCAGTCTAGTATGTCTGATAGAAACTTAGAGAATTATCATTCAACCCAGCAATCCCATTATTTGGCACATACCCGAAATAATATTATATAATATATATATATATATATATATATATATATATAATATTATATATTATATATATATAATTATATATTATATAATCCCATTATTTGGCACATACCCAAAATAATGATTATAGCATTGTGGAAAGCAGTTTAGTATTTCTGAAAGAAACTTAGAGAATTATCATTCAACCCAGCAATCCCATTATTTGGCACATACCCAAAATAATACAAATGATTATAGCATAAAGGTGCATTCATGCATATGTTCATTGCACCACTACTCATAATAGCTAATTCTAGAGTCATCCTAAATGTCCATCAATGGTAGAATGGATAAAGAAAATGTGGTACATATATACAGTGGAATACTATGCAGCCATAAATGAAGAATAAGATTATATCCTTTGCATAGTTGGAGCTGGAGGCCCTTATCATTGAGCTAACACAGGAATGGAAACCAAAACACCACATGTTCAAGTACATGTAGATACAAAGAAGGAAGCAATAGACACTGGGATCTCTTGAGGTTGGAGGATCAAAGGAGGGTGGAGACTGAAAACTTACTTATTAGGTACTATGCTTCTGACCTGAACGATGAAATAATCTGTATAGCACACCACTACAACATCTAATTTATCTGTATAACAAACCTGTACATGTACCATTGAAACTAAAATTGAAAATTATTAAAAATACACCTTTAGAAAATGTCTATAAAGATTTTCTATTACAAACCTTCCCAGACTTTCTATTGCAAAAAAAAAGACACTTTTTTTTTTTGAGACAGAGTTTCACTCTTATTGTCCAGGCTGGAGTGTATCTGGTGTGATCTCAGCTCATTGCAGATTTCTGCCTTTGGGGTTCAAGCGATTCTCCTGTCTCAGCCTCCTGAGTTGGGATTGAGCCCCAAGTCTGGCTAATTTTTTGTCTTTTTTAGTAGATACAGGGTTTCACCACGTTGGTCAAGCTGTTCCCAAACTCCTGACCTCAGATGATCTGCCCTCCTTGGCCTCCCAAAGTTCTGAGATTACAGACTTGAGCCACTGCACCTGGCTCATGACACTAAATTTTAAGAAAGTGGGAATGTGGTGCAGAAAGGTCCAGTCTCTTATTTGAAGACAGAAGCTCTTGTAGAACTTGTATCTTTCCTCGAACTTGATTTGGGGAACATCACCAATTTAAAGGTAAGGTTCTTTGAAAGTTTGATAGGCTTTTACAGCTTCTAATTTAAGGTTCTATCTTTAACTAATAATACATTATAGGATTTCAGAAAATTAGTCCCACTCTCATTAAGTTCTATTTTCTTCCCTCTAAAAAAAATGGATCTTGTTGTATGCCTATAATATTACTTTGATTTATACTTGGAAATTCAATATGTAGTCTTGATCTGTGTGTATCTATTTTATTAAACACCTTAAAAAGTGTCTATGATTCATCATAGATTAATATTTTAAATATTAAAATTTTCCCATTACTGCTGAATACTGGGCTCTAATTCTAACCACAATTTTACAGCTCTATACATATTGATGGGAAAGTATCAAAGTTCAATAACCCAAGAGTCACAATTCAATCAGCTCAATAAAACCAGGAAAAAATTAAACTATGACAACTAAACCATAACTGGGAGATTAATTTACTTTCTCTCTAATATTTCAGACAATAAATATTTTAGAAGTGATTTTTCTTATATACTGAATGTAGAACTGGGTAATGAAAATTGCTTCATGAAAAGGCGAACATTTATTTTCAGACATGTTCTTCTTCTAGTCTTACGTACTGCTGAGGCTTTATGAACTTTTCTAAAATCCTCACTACCTGCTGGAACTTACTTTCAGTTCCAACTTAGGAATTTCAGATATGTTTTTGTAAGAAACTTGAAGGAAAAAGAAAACATAGTTATGCAAAAATCTTATGAATAGTTGACAGAGAGTTCTGGTAAATTAACTTATTAATTTAGAGCCAATACTTGTGTGTCAGCGTTATCAGGCTATTCAGTTAGTTGTGCTGCCTCTCTGGACACAGACTTCACTGCTCATCTTGTTTGGCATTCTGGACACTTAAAAGTTTGGTAACAGGAAGGATTTAACCAAAAGAACCCTGAGAACTGAGCACAACCATGATGCTATGGACAAAAAAATATGAGTACATATTCTGCTGACCATGTGGAAAGAATCAGTTTCATACAGAAAGATTAGTATATTTTAAAGCTGAGTCAAGATGTTGCTGATTTGGAAAATTGCACATCTTGTCATTCTTAGTTCAAATAGAAGTACCATATAAACTATAGTTCAGGGTGAATCATAAATAGTTAGAAATTAGAATGTGAAGAGAATTTATAAAGATAGAACTATTGTTCAGCCTGTAGGGACACTAGGAAAAATCTAGTTGGCCGAAAGTGTTGATAACTATCACCTGTGTAAAAGACAATTACATGTTCTCTTATATGCACTTGTAATTTTATTATTAACAGCATCACATTCTTAAAATCTAACAAAGTTTATTTTAACAAAATTTGAAATTTAAAAATAAAGCATGGTTTGATGCTATAAAACCCAAGTGAAATATTTCCTATCTCTGTCTTATAATTTAAGCATAGTGTTTTTCATCACAGTTTGGCATTAGACCAGGAATTCTAGGATAGGGAGCTGGTTATGGCTAGCTGACCTCCAGATGACTTCCTTCACTATTGGAAAACTCTTTAAATTCTTTCAACAGGTTTTTCTTCCCAGATTTTTGGCCTTCCTCAATATGAGGATTCCTTCCTCTCTGCTTAAGTTACAGGGTAATATGTGGCTAGACGAGAAAGAGAAAGGAACCATCTAAAGCTATCTCATTGTATTCTTCTCTGCACTATCAGAGCTGCCAAAATTAGTGAGAATTCCAGTCTGAGTGTGGAATACGTGTTCAAGTCCAACATCCAGCACATCCCAGGCCACTATGTCCAATGAACCAGTTAAATTATTCGTTAAAAAAAACTAAGAAAAACAAAAAACCTAACTTGTACTTTAACTTAGTTTATTATCTAACTCTAGCCTAAGGAAATGGTTATTACAGTTCCATCTTGTCATTCCTATGGCACTCTTGGGAAGCACAGACCATGTTCAAAACATTATCACCTACAGCATTGCCTGAAAGAACAAACAGTGTAGGACAGATGCTAGTTAAATGAGAGATAGAGAAAAAGATTTCTAAAATTCATATAGAACTACAAAGAAAAAGCATGAATAGTCAATGCAATCTTTAGACTGAAGAACAGTGATGGCGGCATCACATTTCCTGATTTCAAATTATACTACAAAGCTATAGTCAGTGTATTAGTCTGTTCTTACACTGCTCTAAAGAGCTACCTGAGACTGAGTAACTTACAAAGAAAAGAGGTTTAATTGACTCACAGTTCCATAGTCTGTATTAGAAGCATGGATGGGAGGCCTCAGGAAACTTAAAATTGTAGAGAAAGAAAGTACATCTTACCATGGAGGAGCAGGAATAAGAGAGAGCAAAGGGGAGTGTTACACACTTTCAAACAACCAGATCTCATGACTACTCCATCAAGAGAAAAGCAAGGGAAAAGTGTATCGCTGGATTCAATCACATCCTACCAGGCCTCTCCTTCAACATATGGCAATTGCAATTTGACATGAGATTTCAGTAGGAACACAGAGCTGAACCATATTAGTTATCAAAACAGTAATCTACTGGCATAAATCTGGCATACAAACCAGTAAAACAGAATAGAGAGCCCCAAAATAAATCCACATACACATTCACAATCAATAATTGACAAAGGTGCCCAGAACACGCAGTCAAGAAAGCAAAGTTTCGTTGATTAATGTTGTTGTTTAAACTGGATAGTTACCTTCAGAAGAATGAAAATGGACCATATCTCACATATACAAAAATAAATACAAAAGAGTTTAAAGACTTAACTATAAGACTGGAAACTGTAAAAAAAAAAAAAAAAAAAAATTAGAGAAACGGCTTCTTGACATTTGTCTGGGGAATGATTTTTTTTTTTGTAGAATTATATTTACAAAAGGGATTATTTATTTTACATTTTTTAATATGAAAACTATGCTATATGTCTTTTAGAAACATGTAAGTGTATGACAGTTGTGAACCTTGTAGTTAGAGGTAAGAAAATAAAATCAGGAAGAAAGAAATACATTGTGGATGCAGCTTTATAATTGTAACTCTTAAGATTAAAATATGATTAAGGTACAGAAATGACTATGTAAAAGTTCGTTTAATACATGAACTTTCAAATAGATGAAACATGTAGTCATTTTGATCATATAATTGTGTTTTACCCTTAATATCCAAATTTCACAGCAAAGTGATCTGGGGGCCGACTATTTCATTGATAGAAAGCATTTGAGGATTATTTCTATTTCATTGATAGAAAGCATTTGAGGATTAGAAGCAGCACTTTGAATCTCCAAACTATTATTCCTTCTTTCCTCTGCGTCGAACGGGAAATTATGCGTATGTAAGAATTGTATAATTGCATTTGTAATCTCTGATTACCAGCACGAGGGTTAGAGATGATTCTTCAGTGAGGCCATATCTGTAATGAAATCACTAATTGAATCTTCTATATACACTACTTTGCCTCAAGCATAAAAGAAGTATTACGAGATCTCCAACAATACTTACACAGCGAGAAAAAATTAAATATAGAGAAATATTAATATCTTAAGCAATTTGAATAACATTGTTCTTATATTGGATAATGAGGCAGTTCTTCCTCTCTTTTTCCAAAGACCTTTATTTATTTAATAGTCATTAGTATTATTTCTTTTAAGGCTTTCTTTTTTGCTACCAAGATTTCTAACAGTTCTTTCCTCAGGCATTCATAATTACCATACATATTTCTCAAAAGTAGACTACAAGACAAGAAATTGGGTGCAGGTGGTTGGTATGAGAAGTGATTTAAGAAGATTGAATATAGATCATGGAGTTAGGGACAGGAAGAGAGGATATGCAATGAAAAATAAGTTACTACTTAAGAGGTTACCATTGTAGGCAACTTGAACTTAAACCTATAGGAGACCTCTGAGGAGCAAAGTAAAAAGAGTAGTCAAGCAAAGGCTGTTAAAACAGGAATCTCTACTCAGGACTGTCATCTCTTATTACTTGCTTCTACAGGCAGTATTTTTTCATGGTCATGGTGTCCTGCATGCACTGAGAAAACTCTCATTGCTTCAGAGAAAGATCAGATTCAAGAAGCAGCTGAGTGACTTGAATGCTTAAGATAAGAAACTATGAGCAGGCAAGTTTCTATCCACCAGCCACACAGCTGAGGGTGAACTCAGTGGTGTGCAGAGGGAAATGGAATGGGATACCAGCCGCACCTGCCAACCTTTCTTGTGCCTGTTCATTCATTTTCATACTGTCCAGACTTACCCAATTTCTACATTTTCTTTCTTTTCATTTCTTTTTCTTTTCCTTCTTCTTCTTATTATTATTTTGAGATGTAGTCACACTCTGTCACCCAGGCTGGAGTGCAGTGGCATGATCTCGCCTCACTGCAACCTCCTCCTCCTGGGTTCAAGTGATTCTTCTGCCTCAGTCTCCCAAGTAGCTGGGACTACAGGTGCCTGCCACCATGCCAGGCTAATTTTTGTATTTTTAGTACAGACGGTTTCACCATATTGGACAGGCTGGTCTCGAACTCCTGACCTTGTGATCTGCCCACCTCAGGCTCCCAAAGTGCTGGGATTACAAGTGTAAGCCACCACACCCAGCCTCTACACTTCTAATATTCTTTTCCTATCTTTCATTTCTTTTCATATCTGATTTCCTAGCCATACTACATTGCAGGATGACATAACAGTCAGAAATTCAGAGATGACTGTTCTCTGAAGTAAATTACTTTCTCCATCATTTTAACAGCACTGAAGTCGGGAGTCACATTATGTTTCAGGTTTAGGGACTTCTCACTGAGTGAAACAATATTCAGGAACTGATAAGGCATAAAAAGCTTGGAGGAGTGCAGAATTTCTTACACTCTCACAGGGCCACAGACAACTTACAGATAATATTAAGTCATACCGAGTATGCTCTATAAGCTCAAAATCCTTGTTTATGCCTTAAAAAAGAAGTGCTTTACCTACTCAATATATTACTCATTGATGCTGTTCACTACTCTCTTTCTACTCTTACGGTGTTAAAGGTCAACTGGCTTCCTTGTTGCATCTCAAACATGAGCGGCTTCTGCTATATTCACTTGCTTTCCTATACCAGGAACAACTTTGCTTGACTTCCTCCAGTTTGTGCATACTATTGAGGAAGTCATTCAAAACTGTCACCTCTTCAGAGTTTTCCTTGATTCTATTATAAAAAATAGCACCTCCAAAATGACCATCTCCCTTTACCCTAATTAATTTTTCTCCGCAAATAGACAAACCAAACATTTACATAAGTAAATCTTTTAACATATTAAAAGATTAGCAACTCTTTTAATTTTATATTAAATATTAAAATATCTAAAATATAAAAATGTTTGCAAATGTTTATGATTTTAAAAAATCCTTTGTTACTTCTATCCTATTTGAATGTAAGCAACTTCATAAAAAGACACTGTCTTCTTATTTGCTGTTGTATTCCCAGTACCCAGTATAGTGTCTTGCACACAGCAGGGACTCAATAAATATTTGTTAAATAAATAAGCATAGTGCTTTCAAAATTGAGCCATTATTTGTTGTATTAATATATACCACTACTATATCTAATATGCCTCCAGGAAGGTCTTTGTTTTATTAGTTTTTATTCCAAAACTAGTTAATAGTATACTCAATATAACAGTATATACTACTGAGCCTGGTACATGTGTTCATTCACTGTTTAAAACATGAGCTAAGGTTCTAAAAAGGTAATGGATCTAGTGTGTCCTATAATTTATTTGATGAAAACTATCATTAGAATCAAGCTTAGGAGACTTTTCTGGTGATGTATCACTTTTATTCAATGCATTGTGTCCTTGGGTAAAAAAAATTGCTGAGTATTTTAAAGCAGAATTGTTTAATTTTTGATGAGGGAAACCTTTTATAAGATTTGTCCTCCAAATACATGAAGACTCGTTGATTCATTCTGGAGTTCCACGTGGTTTTGTGGTTCATCTGTTTTGTTTTGTTTGGTCTTGCATTGAGTTGTAAATATATTAATAACAGTTATCATCTTGTCATGGTAGTAGACTTTAGAATTTTCCAAAATATCCTGAGATTCATCAAAGCCTTTGTGTTCTCAATTTGTGTGTGAAGTGTAAAATAGTTTTGCAAGGTTGATTGAAACCAATGGTAAAGACCTACACAATACTTACAGGACAGTGATAAAAAGACACAAGATCTCCAGATGTAATTATTGGAGCTTAAATTGTGTCCTAAAGACATACTAAAAAGAAAATTGGAAGAAACTAATTACAAATTACAAAAAACTGAAAGCATTTCTCCTTATTACAAAAATACATTCCTAAGCATTAGATATATTAACCCAGGATTGGTTATATAATAACCTTCAGTAGGTTTATTGAGAAGCTCTATGTTGAATTTTCTTCAAAAACTAAACATTTTCAGTGTTTGCATTTCATCTTTGTAAATAAGCATGCTCCTAATCCAGTTTTGCAGAATTCAACATTTCTCATGACATATTACATTCAATTATGTCACCCACACGTTTCTCCTCCACATTTGCAAAAGTATTTCCTCCTTCTCAAGTTCATTTACTAAAGTACTTTGATATTTTGCTTCCTCCTTATATTCTAAGATAATAAAATTGGATCTCTTAAAACAGTTTTAGCTATACATTTTCATTAACAATTTTAATATATTTATGTGTATACATAATACATTCTTGCCAACTGTTTTATTTAAACTTTGCTAGTCCTAATATATCTCAGCATACTTGACACAGATAAATATAATACTAGATTCACTCTTCTGTTTTTTATAAAGTAGCATTTTCTTATTCTTCCTGTCCTCTCTGCTTTGTGTCTCCTATGTTTAAATTAGCTTTACATCAGGATCAGTCTTTTGCAAAGGCAGTCTTTTTATCCACTTAAAAGACACGTTTCGTGTATTTGAAGAACACATCATAAGCCCACAAACATTTTTCCAAACAAGTTCACTTTAGAGATTCATGGGAATAAATGAGGCAAGCACAAATATTTAAACCCAACACTCGCTAATGGAAATGAGATTAGGAATATATCCATATAGGGAAACACTTCTAGAACCTCTGGAAACAAGGAAGAGTGAATTTGCATGCCACAAACTTTGAGGTATTCTTTTTCATGAACTGCAGAAATGTCACAATTTTAGGAAGTTACAAATAACTAATTGAAGACTTTACCATCCTGAAATACATAGCAACAAAAAGAAAACGTGAGGTTCTCTAACATATCATTATAGGAGCAAAGGGAAAAATAAAGGTAGAAGAGGGATCACATCATAACCACTCCACTTTGAATTACTTCCTATTCAACTGGCTTAATATTTGAATGGAGCAGCAATAGAAAAATCAAAAGACAAATGTAATTATACTAGCCAGGAACAGTTAAGTAACAGCCTTTATTTAGTTCATTGTTTCTATCACTTTGCATGTAAGCATCAGAAAAAAGGCCAATTTGAACAATATGTCACATCATTCTCATTTCAATTACTAATTACTAACCATCACACTTAGGAGGCCCAAGCTTGTGCCACTGCACTCCAGTCTGGATGACAGAGTGGGTCTCCATCTCAAAAAAAAAAAAAAACTAAAAACAAAAAAGAAAAAAAAATCAATCTTACCATATTTTATAAAGCCTTGTATAAATGTGCCCTTTCCTATCTCTTCCAAGTTATTTTACTAACACTACACTTTTTACCCAGCCTCAGACCTTATCTAGAGGCAGGAATAGCCATTCCTCTAGGACTTGTGATTCATGATACCCCTTTACAGAATACTTCATCTGAATATTTTTTATTTTTCAAGTCACTCAGGTATCTGCTCAGATTGTAATAGCAAATAAATGAAAATAACTCAAATGTCCAGCATAAGGGGAATAAATAAGTAAATGATGTGAGATGTTATGAAACCATTAAAATAACATTGATACGAGGATCCAGAAACAATAATTTAAGTTAAAAAAGAAAGATAAAGGAGACTATATAGCGTGAACTTTTTTTATAATAGAAAAGTAGAGATAAAATTCATATACACAATTGCTTGTATTCGCAAAATGAAACACTGTAAGGATAAAAATAAACTAATAAAATGTTACCTATGAGAACAGATAGAGTGTGGAGACAAAAACTCCTTGTGGATACTTTATGTTGTTTTTAATTTTGAATCATGTAAATAAATAATGTATAAGAGAAGACTAAATTAGAAAAATGGAGTTGAATATAACATTCCAAAACTGAAGTTATTTCCCTTCTTACTCAAATAGAAAAAGCTAAAAAGACCATTCTCAATGTAAGATTAAGAGAACCTAACTTTAACTTAAACATTAAAACTTTCTTGAACCAAAAAATATATGAAAGCTTAGGTCACAGAGAAATCTAGTAGCATGCATTCCAAGGATGTACAAGACCATCCATGAAGAAATCAACACACGTCATTTCTCCACTGAGGGAGAGCACAGGACAAAGGGGTGCCAATATGCAAGTTAGTAAGGACAACTCAACTAAATATTTAATGAGCTACTAAAGACTGAGAGTGCACCTGCATTAAAATATAGGTCATCAGAGAGCATCATACACAAGGACAGATTACAATACTTACAGAATCTTTTCCACACCCTCCGTAGGTGCTCTTGAGAAACACTGGGTACATATGAGAGACCAGGTAGAATGTTCTTTATGTAGACACAAAGGGGAGAATTACACTATTTCCAGAAAAGACAAACAGCCCTGCCATCTATGGAAGACAGTGTAGCGATTCCTCAAGGACCTAGAAATAGAAATTCCCATTTGACCCAGCAAACCCATTACAGGGTATATATCCAAAGGATTGTAAATCATTCTATTATAAAGACTCATTCACACGTATGTTCATTGTGGCACTGTTTACAATAGCAAAGACTTGGAACCAGCCCAAATGCCCATCGATGATAGACTAGACAAGGAAAATGTGGCACATATACACCATGGAATACTATGCAGCCGTAAAAAATGATTAGTTTGTGTCCTTTGTAGGAACATGGATAAATCTGGAAACCATCATTCTCAACAAACCAACACAAGAACAGAAAATCAAACACCGCATGTTCTCACTCTTAGGTGGGTATTGAACAATGAGAACATGTGGACACAGGGAGGGGAGTATGACACACTGGGGTCTCTTGGGGGGACTAGGGGAGGGACAGCAGGAGGTAGGGAGGTTGGGGAGGGATAACATGGGGAGAAATGCCAGATATAGGTGATGGGGGGATAGAGGCAGCAAACCACATTGCCATGTGTGTACCTATGCAACAATCCTGCATGTTCTGCACATGTACTCCAGAACCTAAAGTGCAATTAAAAAATATATATATATATACATATATATACACACACATACACACACACACACACACATGCACACACATAAAGAAGAAGAAGAAAGAATAATAAAAAGAACAAATAAAAGAATAAAAAAGAAGTCCTCATAGCAAAGTATTAAGTCACTGGGATTGAACAGTAAAATTGAATGTTGCTGAGGTAGAAATAAAAGGGGAAAACATGGCAGGATGCAGTGGTCTATAATCCCAGCACTTTTGGAGGCTGAGGCAGGTGGACCATAAGGTCAGGAGTTCAAGACCACCCTGACCAATGTGGTGAAACCCCTGTCTCTACTAAAACTACAAAAATGATCCAGGCATGATGGCGTGTGCCTGTAATCCCAGCTCCTCAGGAGGCTGAGGCAGGAGAATCACTTGAAACCAGGAGGCAGAGGTTGCAGTGAGCCACGATAGCACCACTGCATTCCAGCCTGGATGACAGAGCAAGACTCCATCTCAAAAAAAAAAATAAATATATAAATCAAAAGGGGAAAACACTTCAAAAAATAAACTAGTATTATTAGATGACTTCCTTAAACATAAAACTAACAAAGATAGAAGGGCGAGATTGACTGCTTTGGGAATAAGACACATGGAGAAATGATCACTCCTAGGACTTATTTACACTGCCTTCCTAATGCTAAGTCTGAATTGGTAATACAGACAACAACATTTCTATATCTCCCCACTAGCCTAGCAAGGACTGGGTAACAAATAATAGCAATTGACTGCTGGGAGAAGAGTAAGAGCATGGAGGAACCTCTCTGTGATGCAGTCACACAGGGATGACTGAAATCTGAGAGTGATATGTAAACATTGAGAAAGTCCTTCTTCTTACTAGTCATCAAGAGAAATGAAAGACTTTATTAGGAACTTTTAAGACAGTGGTGCACATTTTAATGTTCTGATAGCAATGGCAAAACACAACCAAGGTTAATACTTGATTAGATCAAATCCACTCCTCATAAAAACTACTTGAGTGAATAAAAGGTGTACAAATATCGTTCCACACATTATTCTACACACCACCTTCCCACCCACACACCCCCTCATCCATTCACAATGAAAAAGACCATAACAAGAGGCAAATCAATCAACAGATTACCTCAGATATAACCCAAAAGATGATACAGAGAAACCTTTAAGAAATAATCAAATAGATTGATAGAAATAAAATGTATATAATTAAAGATTAGAAATTCATTCAACATATCTATCAGATGACTTAAAAATATCAGTGAACTTAAAGATATTGCTACATTTTTGGTTACTACAGTAACAAATGTAATACACTTCTCAATGAATGACATCATTGAGAAATAAGATTTATAAGAATAATAATTAAAGTTAGGGAAAATTTTAAACAAATGATTATAAAGTATTAGAAGGACATATTTTGTTAATTTCTTTTTTCATAAGGAATTGAGGCAAAATAGACCGAAGTGTTGAGACTTAGTTCAAATATTTTTTTGAATGAAGGAGCTGACAAATATGTTCATAGAATGACTGACCTGTGTCAAACAGTTATGGTATGGTACATTTTATCATGCCCATCCATAACTGAGATTTTAATGGGCAAAAATAAGGTTATTTATTTACATAGGTGAAAGTATTCAATGAATGCCCCTGGATACAAATAGACATTTTTTTTTCTTAATTATGCTGAAGAATATAGCTAACTAAACTTTACTCAGAATTTTTTGTATTAGGAAGCTCCAAATCAGTTTGTATCTCTTGAGCCCAAGTAGTGAAGTTAAATTCAACTTAACTTGTGATTCAAAAGTGACCCAAATCTCTAGCTGATTGAGATTTGAACAGTGAAACAGTAGATTTCTTCATTTTTTATGTAGACTGTCATCCCAGGTCATTATAAAATAACAGTTTTGTTTATCTTATTATTATTTGTTTTGATTATTATAGTTCAGAAATGTGATTTACATTTGTTCCCAAAGTTTCTAACTAATGTCTTTTTTTTCTGCCTACACAAATCAATTGCAACTTCTTAGTCATGAACTATATCTCTGATTTTGGTGATTGCTGTGTGCATGATATCAGACTCCTTGCAAGAGAATTCTCAATGAACAATGCATCATGACAGCTTGTCAGCTCAACAGGAAGAAAAAAAACATAAATGGGCACAATACAGGTTTTTAAACTGTATTAACCAGGTTTTCTACTGAGTGTTAAAAATATAAATGTATTAAGAAACAAACTACTCATTTTATTTGCCAGGAAATGAGATAAGAAATGCTAAACAGATAGCTTGTCTTCTAGCATGATTCATATCAATACATTTTATCTGAAATGAACAACATTCCTTCCAGTGGATTGTACATTTTCAATGTGATGTTGGTTTTTCTAACATTTTTAAATCTTGTTTCTGAACAACACAACCCCACTGTTAATAAGGACATTGTGCAATTAATAGTAAATTCAATAGGTTCAATAGTCTTTATGATAGTGCTGTCCAGTTTTACTCCTAAGGTAAACTTAAATCTAGTCATTTGATACCTCACATCAGTAAGATGATATTCAGATAGGTACAGCTGAAGTATACATTTCATGCAGTAAAGGAGACGACTACATTACTAAGAGAAGCAGTAATTAAAAATTAGACTCTGTCTTCCATGTATATATTTCATGTAGTTGTATGTGAAGAGAAGATATTAATCTACGCATTCAATCATATTTCTAAATTTACTAATGTGACATGTATAAAGCCATGAAAAATACTTTAAA
The DNA here is from genome assembly GCA_963574635.1 of Cheracebus regulus. Taxonomy (NCBI): domain Eukaryota; kingdom Metazoa; phylum Chordata; class Mammalia; order Primates; family Pitheciidae; genus Cheracebus; species Cheracebus regulus. The sequence goes on along the minus strand of CAUYQU010020785.1, from coordinate 52,055 downwards.
CAACAGGAAATACTTCTTCAAATGGAACACAGATAATTCCTTCCAGTCCAACATCCTTTTGAGAAGCATCTTCCACTAGCATCCCTCCAATATCAGGAAATTAATTCAAATGCCATAGCAGAAAAATATGCAAATTTTAAAAGTGGATATCAAAACTTTGTGCACTTCCTAAGCACTCACTGTACATTTTCTATGCATTCGCTTGTGTTTGGTATTTAAATTGTGTTGTCTCTTTCCCCATACCACACATGAAAACTATAACCACCATTAAAAACAGTAAGTAAGATTTTATCCAGATGCGTAAGATCAAAGAAAGGTAGTTTTAAAATACTGCTTTGGGTTTATGGATTAGATATGGATGCCAAAAGGGGGGTTTGCAAAGGACAAGAAGACAACGTATAGTTAACAACTCTGTCAAAACCAACGGTTTCCTGATGTACAGTCCACATGACAGTGATGGCAGATCCACAAAGGCTTCAACAATTTAGATTTTGTCACTTCAATGTACCATCTTCAATGGAGTGTAGCTTTTGTTCTTATGTTCTAAGACAAAAGGGAATAAGAATGCTATACCTCATTACTTAAAAAAGGATTCCCAGGAGTAACTACTTCAAAAAGAATTCCCAGGAGTAACATTTAAGAATGTATGGGTACCTCTATTTCAAAAAGTAATTGCATGATTGGTACTTAATGTTTACTTAATATTTATATTGGCATCTCTAGTTCTGAAAATATAAATGACTGCAAGTTTATTTGCTAATATATAGTGTCATTTGTAATTTCTTTTTCTGTTACATTCATGGAGTTGAAATGAAACCTAGGACTCTACTGTAATGCTTATTGAGAGATTTTGTCTCTTTAAAGGGGACTGCTTTGGGTCCCTGGTGTAATGTATTTAGATGAAAATATTTATCAATTCAAAACTTGTTTTTGTTCTAACTCCCCTCGCAAATAAAATCATTTTTCAGACGGAATATAATAAAGTAACACTGGGAATGGCAAGATGTGGTGAAACTGCTCTGAAAGATTGTCAGAGAGGCTTGTTTCTCTAATTTATTTCAGATAGCTCACTTTATTATATCTTACCCCAGGTAAAGCAAAAGCTCAGAGATAGAATATCTTGTCATTACTCTGGATCTATAAGACAAAGTTTCAAAAAAGCATTGGAAGACTGGCTTTTTGTATCAGTGAAACTTACACATAGTGTAGCAGATAGAGTTTGCAAACTATATAGTGGTATTGATCTTAGGCAAGATCATGAAAGGGATGATTTGTGAGTCACCTATAAAACACATGATGCAGAATGAGAAAAAGAAGTAAAGAATTACAAATAGTAAAAATGACATGTTTGAAGACCACTATCTGGAAAGGTATTTAGTATATTCCAAGAACTAAAAAATATGATTGTGGATCTAGCCTAGCAAAAAAGCGGGAGAGTAGCAAGTGATGTATGTGAGAGGTGAGATTAACAAGCAATGATTCTGTGTATCTTAATTACAAACGGAAACCATGAAAAAGTTTCAGCACAGAAACATTAAGATTAAAGCTGCTTTTTAACAAAATAAACATTACTTGCTGCAATATGAAGAAACTATTAGAACAAATGTATTTATAGAGGAGATCCATTAGAAAGTTATTGCAGGCTTTCAGGTAAATAATGCAGGGAGTAATGGTAATGTTGGAGACAAGTGGTCGGATTGAAAATAGAAACAGGTTGTGGTACTTGAACGCATCTGGGTGTGAGGAAGAGAACGCTGTCGATCACTTTTCTAAGCTACAGAAACCGTCCTGTCCAACCTTTCCCATTATCCTTGTTGATTTCAATATCTATGTAGAAAATGCGTGGAATATTTGAGATCATGACAAGTTTGACCTCATTTGCAATGAACTTCTCCCAATTTTAGCAAATAAGTATCACAGTTAACCCTAGACTTTAACATTCACATCAAACTGATTGAAATCTAAAACTAATAATAATGAAATTTCAGTCTACATACCACCTCTGAGAGTTATCCTCCCCATCGAGGCTTCTGGTTTATTGGCATACATAGTCATTATATATTAACTTCTTATATCTTTCATTTTACATAGTTAATGCATCTGGTCTATCATTTCAATGATTTTCTAATCAATATCAAAAGGTTTTGTGTCATCCTGTAAATTCCTTGCTCTCTTCTGTTATTCTGGATCCAGTCAGCTGCTAATTAATTCATACTTTACTTGGGCCTCTATGCTCCACTGGTTCGTTTGAGTTTGTTGCCACTCAGACTCAATCTTCTATTTTATATAGACCTTAACATTGCTGAGAAAGTATTCAATGTTTTCTCAGTCAGATTTCTGACCAGCCAACATTTATTTTAGAATTTTACAATTTTTCTCAAATCTCCTACTTCATAATCTCTCTAATTATAGTTGCCCCTCCTCAGGCATGGGTTCTACATTTATGAATTCAATCAATCATGGATCAAAATATTTAGAAAAAAAAAAACAAAACAGTAAAACCATAAAGATACTACAAGTTGAAGAAAATACAAAACATTCAAACCTATTTTTATTTTATTGTACTTAGGTTCATTTTAGTTCAAGTTATCACCATTTCTCACTGACGTACCTTTTACATTGTATTAGATACTGTAAGTAATCTAGAGATGATATAAACATAGGGGATAGTGTACATGAGTCATATGCAAATACCATGCCATTTTCTGTAAGAGACTTGAGCACCTGAGGATTTTGGTATTCACAAGGGTCCTGGAACCCATCACCCCTGAATTTGGAGGGATGGCTGTATAGTTGCAGCAAAATTCACAGAAGAAATAGAATGTGTCCAGTTGAAACTGGAACACATTCCACTACTAAATAAAATAGCTAAATACATCTACATCCATTTCCTCCTCTACGGACCTTATTATTCTAGATTTGGTGTCCTCATCTTGTCAAAGACTAGGTAAGCCTCTTCCTGTCAGAGACTAGTCCCTCTTCTTTGTCATATCTGTTCCTAGCTTCTCAGTTACCATTTGATAGTAATTAACACTTAATCTTTATAATATGCAACTTCTGCTCATGTGTTGACTCCTACAACCATCACACATACAAAGCAAATGTTCTTCTTTCACTACCATTTGTTTATTCAACTACAAAGTTCTACATGTGCACTCAATTACCTTTTCAAAATATTCCCTGTATTTTCTGCTTTTTTTCACCTCTCACCCACATTTAAGCTTAGTTCATTCTGGCCTTGATTACTGCAAAAACTCCTATTCTTTCATACTTTTACATTTTCTCTCTAGGTATCAGGACATATGCTCCCTCTTTGACTACATTGCTGGCCCTTTTATCACCATTTGGCACTCTTCAGCATACAGAGACTTTTCTTTTTTCTCATATTATACTTTTCCAAAGTTATTTCATCTATGCTCATGTCTTTAAATGCCATATATACATCCTGAAAGTGTGATTTTAAAGATTATTTATATGACCATGAGGCATATATCCATTTTCAATCTCTTCCCTGTGCTACTGTTGGTCCCTCTTCCCATTCAACAATCCCACTTTTATAACTCGATACCTACCTCTTAACCTTCTCCACTTCACCTGATTCCCAGTCATATTCTCCTCCCCTCCATACTCAGACACATCATCATTTATTTCATTTTGAATTTTGCATTCAGAAAGCTTCAATGACACTTCCACTTTCCTCAATCTCTACAACAGATTTATTATCAAATGCTACTGATTTTATGTTAAAAAATGTCCAAACACATATTTATTTTTTATTGTTGTGTTTATTCTAGTTAAATCACGATTTCTTACATCTCATTAAGAACACTAACCCTCTCTTCCAACACTTAAAACCCCTCAATTGTTTCAATTCATAATTAGTGTAAACATATGATTTTTTAATTAATCTGTTATCCTTTTTTCAAGGTATTTAGTGTCTCTCCCTTCTGTTCTAACTGGTTTATTTTCACCATCTATTTAGCTTTCAATGTCTTCTCCTCCATCAGGATCTGCTGCAGTTTTCCTTCTGCATTCCATGGACAGGCTAGAGGAGTCTTGGGTCTGACATGGCCAGAATTTTTTAGAAGCACTATCTTGCATAGAATGACACCCTCTTTTAAAATTTGGCAGATGTGTGTAATTGGAAAATTAACACTTTCTTTTCTATATTAAACTATAAGTTTCATGAGAGAAGTGTCCCAGAATATTTTGACCATCACCATTACACTTATTATTTGATATTGCATAAACCTTTATGAAATAAATGAAGAAGGGGCAGTAAATGCCTCAGCCCAAAGTATCAAGAGAGGTGGTAATGTTGAATTTGATGGAGTTTGAGAATCACTGTAACAGCCCTCTTTCTTTCTCTTTCTCTCTTTCTCTCTCTCTCTCTCTCTCTCTCACACACACACACACAGACACAAACCAACACTTCTTAAATGACTTAAATGTTTGTATCTCCATATTATCACATCTGTTCTACAGAGAAGGCATTATTGCTCCAAAGGAGAACCCGGAATTGGGAAATGGTGGAGTTCATCGTGTTCATCTGCTAGTTTTAGTAATAAATTGCACTTTATTACCCTGATTTAGCTCCCTATCTGTTGTTGCCACACAAAAAGAAGAACCATTTTCAAATGGTCAGGTATACAAAAGAAACCTGCTCCCCGGGTAAGACACATGTCTTAGATCATGTTCCCTAGAAGCATAAGCAGAGAGAGGAGCTGCTGTGTAAGTTATCGGGGAGGTGCTTCCTGACAAAGTCCCCAGAAAGAGTGAAGGAATCAAAACAGGACTTGGAACAAAATAGGCAAATTAGTGTATTCAGCTGAAGGCTAGGCTCATTCTCATCCCTCAAGAGGCTCAGAAGCATTAAAGCCAATAGAGCACTACCAACCTGAAGCAGGGGGCCCAGAATATTGTACACTTTCATGAGTCCATCGTTGGCTGGACAAAGACAGTACTAGGATGAGGAAAGTACCTCCCAGGCATTTCAGATGAATTGGCTTTGGATAGCTAAGGGAAATTCTCAGAAGAAGGATGTAGCTGTGAGCTATGAGCTGGTAGCAGCCAACATTCACAGCTGTTAGGGTTTGTGTGTCCCCGGCTGGGAGACTGGCTCTGGGCAGGGCACTCAAACTATCCACTGTCAAGTACAACATTGGAGAAGGAGCCTATGAGAGAAAAGCCAGAGTTCAATTTTACTAATGGTGATTCCAACAGAAATGTCCCCATGCTAGATCTTCTCTTCTCTGTGACTTGCTAGGTTGGAATTAGATGTAAGAGTGTACTATATTAACAGACTTGAAATGCATTTAAGAAGAAAATAAAGTATCTCTTCTTTGTAGGCCTTTCGAAATAATTGGTCAGACTTCCTCATTTTGTACTCAATGTCACTGGGCCCTAGAGAGGAAAGTGATAAATGAGATGTTAGTGACTAGTGAGTCGCTAAATATGCAGTAGATTCAAAATGTTGTCACTGTCCATTATTAATCTATCAAAACAACATAGAGAACAACTAAAGGTTAAAAGGAAGTAGGGCCTCTTCCTGTTAAAATATGTGCTGTTTATAGTAATTTTCTTTAGGCACTCTTGTTTACTTGTCCTACTGCTTGCATTTCTTGAAAAAATAATCTACCTTGGCTATGAGTACAGAGTTTTGCTGGGTCTGTTCTCAGCAAAGCTGCAGCAGCTTCTATTCATGAGGCTGGCCCTAAGGGACCATGTGATAGAGTGCTGAGGGAAGTCATGTGTCACCTACTACACCCAGTCATCATGGAATATTGACTCCCTCAATATCACTTCATGCAAGTCATCCACTTGCCCAAATGGATGCATTTGTCATAGAGCCCTATGGGGAAAGCAACATTTTTTGCTGTTAAATTGTAAAATTTCTTAGATCGTTAATTACACTTAAAACAATCTACAGATATTAATCTTCCTCCTCCTTTCCCGAAGGCTCTCCCTGCTGTGTGACAGTGTCTGCTCTTGGAAGAAAGCATTTCTGTGAGAAAAAATAAAATGCAGTTTTACATTTGCTAACCAAGACAGATTAATCATAGTCTACCTGTAAGAGCAGGTGAGCAAAAGAGCTTAGGAACATAGTGGCCTCAGTCATTCTTTCCTTTTCATTCACTCTGACCATGTTATTCTTACTTTTATCAAGTTTTGAAGTACATATCTGTGAATACTATTTTAATTATTTCTTGCAATAAGACAGAATATAAACACAAATTATTAGTTAAGGCATCAATTTGTTTTTCTTATACAATAATTAGTATTTTAGATAATGCTAATATACAAAATACGTTTCTGTGATTATTCAAAGGGGGGTATAATTAGGTACTTTTCTGTTTCCCTGAATAGAGTGGCTATTGGCTCCTTTTGGTTTCAAAGTTCCTTGCATTGCCAGGTAGTGGAGTATAAAAGATAGAAGGACCAAATATATGACATTCATGGTGAACTCTCTGTCTTTCAGGAATATCCTCTGTCTCCAAAATGTCACAGCTTTCAATGCTGTTTGTGGCAGTTATAAAATATGGAAGGGTTGACCCCAAATACAGAGTGAATGAAGGTATTGAGTAATATAATACTGGACAGGAAAGTGAGATTTAGGCCCAGTGTAAATCTTTTGCAGCTAGTTATGGAAGCTAAAACACAGGCAAACATTCTTGCTTCCAAAGATGTGATTTTATTCCTTGCCAGATACTCCTCATTCCTTTAGTTTATCACCAATGTGAGCTAACATGGGTTAGCATAATTTGGTTATTCTTTATTTAGTTTCAAAGGAACAGCAGGCTAACTTATATTCTGCCATTGTTGGTGAGTTAACAAAAATAAATCAGTCCACATGTTACCGGAAGGGGGTCCCGATGCAGACCCCAAAAGAGGGTTCTTGCATCTCATACAAGAAAGCATTCAGGGCAAGTCCATAGAGTAAAGTGAAAGCAAGTTTAAGAAAGTAAAGGAATAAAAGAATGGCTACTTCATATGCAGAGCAGCTCTGAGGGCTGCTGGTTGCCCATTTTCATGGTTATTTCTTGATAATATGCTAAACAAGGGGTGGATTATTTATTTATGCCTTTCCTTTTTAGACCATATAGCGTAACTTCCTGACATTGTCATGGCATTTGTAAACTGTCATGGCGCTGGTGAAAGTGTACAGTGAAGACGACCAGAGGTCACTCGCATTGACATCTTGGTTTGACAGTTAAATTTAAGCAGCCTTCTTTACTGCATGATGTTTTATCAGCAAGGTCTTTATGACCTGTATCTTGTGCTGACCTCCTATCTCACCCCGTGACAGAGTACCGAACCTACTCAGAATGCAGCCCAAGTCTCAGCCTTATTTAACCCAGCTCCTATTTCTGGTTCAAATGCCTCTGACACACGTGTTTGCTGAAACTTGGTAAAAAAAAAAAATGAAATGCTGAGGGTGTGTTAGCAGCCTGACAAATTTCTGTGGCAGGATATATTTTAGGACTCTTAGATGTGTCTGTGTCTGTGATAGATAGAAAGGGGAAGGGAAAAGAAATGGAAGACATTACAGAAATCCCATTTCCTCTCCTCACCCTCTCCACTTCTCCAACTCCTCCCCCAGCAGTCCCTCAATGGAGGACAGTCTGGAGATATGTGTTTAATCTAAACCCTTCACCATCTGTTCTATGTATTATAATGAACACACCAGGTGAGAACATTGTTCTTGACAACTACTAGTTTGAAGTTTATCTAAAGTAGTAAGAGGATACATAAATAGATGAAACATGTAGGGGACTGTGTAAATGGTGAAAAGAGCCTATACAATTAACTGGCAGAATAAGGTATTCTTCCTCTTCTACATGTTCATAAGGAACATATCAATACTGCTCCTGTGCTTACAGATATTCGTTGTGAAAAAAAATGGTGACTTAAAATTTTATCTATTCTGGACTAGATTTTAAAAAGAACATGTTTCAAATATAATGCTACATTTGAATGCTTAAACTTGTCAATCAATGGCAGAAGGTAGAGACATTTGGGAAGGAATGTAATGGAATTATGGACTGAGTTTTGCGTCCCATCTCTGCAAGATTCATATCTTGGAGGCCTCACCTTCAATGTGAAGATATCTGGAGGTAGGATCTTTGGGAGGTATTCAGGGATAGATTAGGCCGTGAGGGTTGTAATCTGTTCTCACATTGCTATAAAGAGATATCTGAGACTGGGTAATTTATAAAGAAAAGAGGTTTAATTGGCTCATGGTCCTGTAGGATATACAACTTGCAACTGCTTGGCTTCTGGGGAAGCCTCAGGAAACTTACAATTATGGCAGAAAGTGAAGAGGGAGCAGCCAGGTCACGCGGTCAGAGCAGGAGCAAGCAAAGGGGGCCGAGATGCCACACACTTTTAAACAACCAGATCTCAGGAGAGCTTACTCACTATCATGAGAACAGCACCAAGAGGATGGTGCAAAACTGTTTATGAGAAATACACCCCCATGATCCAGTCACCCCCTGCCAAGCCCCATCTTCATTGGGAACTACAATTCAACATGATATTTGGGCAGGAACAGATATCCAAACTATATCAAGAGTAAATCCTTTATGATGGCTTTATTGCTTTTAAAAGAAAAGAAAACCCAGCGACAGTTCTCTCTCCAAGAGCAGGCACTGAAGAAGGTGGCTGGGAAGCTGGCCCTTACCAGACACAGAATGTGCCTGAATCTTAATTGTGGACTTTGCACCATTTAGAAGTACGAAAAATAAATGTTTGTGATTACAGGCATCCAGTCTATGGTACTTTGTTATAGCAATCTGAAGTAAGACAAATAGACTTTAGAAAGCAGAAATAATTAACATGAAATTATTAATTTGTTCCATTGCCTCCCATCATTTTAGTGTTTAATGTCCTATTCGAATTTCATGTTCCATGTAGACTCATCTACAGGGATCTTTGTGTTAGTGATATTGTAGGGGAAAATAATATGGAAGGATTAATGTAACCTTTAAAGCAAGTATAGAATTGTAAGTACAGGAGAAGAACAGAAAGGCAACTGAAATGGCATACATTGAAAATTGGGTTCTGAACATTTCTAAATAGGACTTGAAATATTAATTGTGAATATATCCAAATTAATTTACATTATAAAATGTAAATAAGAAAAGTGAGAATACATACTCTAGATGGTGGCTTTCTCTGAATTATTTCTTAATAAATGTTTTAAGTTGTAAGAAAAATATCACCAAAATACAAACAACTGTGGTTTCTATTTGGAAAGATTTGAAGCACATTTTAACTTATTATTTATATTCTTCCATGTTAAACAAACCTAAAATGTGTATATATTTCAACTTACATTTTAATAACTTGAAATTAATAAATTACTGGATCACTTTTTTAGTCTTATTACATAAAACGTTGATTTTCTACTTTCAGCATGACTTATTGTTTCCCACATCTCAAAATAATGTTGAGTTTGAATAGACATGTGCAAACTTGTTAGTTACTTGGGAGTAGAGAGTAAGAGAATGCTTTACCTCTGCTTGTATTCTCAGTGATAAAAATTAACTTACTGATAAATAAATAAATGAATAATTATAAATACTAATGTTTTCATTTCCTTAATCCAAAGCCCGAATTTTTTCTCACTGCTTACAACATATAAAGTCTATATGTTCCAAACAGTATAGGATTCATTTCTATATCATAATTAAAACTAAATTTTATTCAGGTGATAGAGATCAGTTCGTGTTCTGGGACAGTTGTATTTAATTGTTTAACCTCCCACCAGAGCTACTATCAGAGAGTCATGCTAGCCTGTCTCAATGGAGTAAGATGGAATGCCAGGGATATATAAACTTATACATACAAAATCCCACCTCAATGCAAAAACTGTAGATATAGTCCCTAAAAAGAAAACTCCCTCTTTCCAGGTGAAGAAAATTGTTACAGATGAGAAAGACCTCAACTCACCACGGTTCAATTTAGGATTTTTTTCTTAACTTTTGATATTGTTTGGCTCTATGTCCCCATCCAAATCTCATCCCAAATTATAATACCCATGTGTTGAGGGAGGGACCTGTAATCCCCATGTGTGGAGGAAAGGAAGTGACTGGATCATGGGGGCAGTTTCCCCTATACCGTTCTTGTGATAGTGAGTGAATTCTCACAGTAGCTGATGGTTCGAAAAGCGGCAGTTTTTTCCTGCACTCTGATCTCTCTCGCCCACTACCTTTTAAAGAAGGTGCCTGCTTCCCTTTCCATCATGATCATAAGTTTCCTGAGGCCTCCCTAGCCATGTAGGACAGTGAGTCATATAAACCTACTTTCTTTATTAAATCACCCAGTCTCGGGTAGTATCTTTATAGTATTGTGAGAACAGACTAATGCAACTTTACCACAGAATAAAAGTAATCCACGTTCAGTATAACTCATACTTTGAATGTGGAATCTTGATCTTTTCCTGGGCTAACAATTTGCAGAGAAGAGCTCTTGAGACGCTGGGCCCCAGCAGCTCCCAGTCAGCCATGCGAACATGAGGGTGAACAATCAATATTCTGCAGTGTACTGTGCTTGCCAGTACTTTGGGGATATTGTGTTTTGTGTTTTTGCATTCAATTATGTCTACAAAATGCCCATTTTTAACTTAGGATATTATCAACTTATGATGAGTTTATCAGAATATCACCCTACCAGAAGTCCAGGAACATTTGTGTATGATTACTAGTTAGTAAGACTTATGTGGAGGAGCCATTTTTAGCTTAAGCATGTATCAGAAGATGCAGAGAATTAAAAACCTAGGAAACAATGCCGGGATTGATATGTGGTCCTGCTGTCTTTCACTGTCAGCAAAGCCGGCTCTGTTTTTCTTCCAAATGTTTTCAAGGCCCTGGAAGCAAATTCGGTCAGGCAGCTTTCAGGCCTCCTGGTGAAAACTCAATATTCACATCCAAATTTGTCCAAGACAGACGTTTCTACCCATGGCATAAGAAGCTGCCCAAGTCTGACATTTGCCTATTTTCATAAATTGCACATTAAGGCCTTTTAAAGTATACTGCTGACTTTGTAAGAATAGTAAACTTCACTGAAATCATTTTTTTTCTTTTACTTCTTCAAATTTCTATTTGTAAAAAGGATTTTCATCAGAACTAATATGATTATTATGAAAAATGCAAACATGTCATTGAATGAGACTGCATAGGTCAGTAAAATTAAGACTACCCATTATATACAAAGTCATTTTTTTTCATTGATGCTTTTCTCTTCCTCATAATTCCTTTTTTTTCTCCCAGCATATGACTCATTATACTTAGGGGTCTCCCTAACTAGATCACCGGAGTTTATGTCATGTCCTTTGTTGGAAAAACACTCCATTCCAAAAACTAGCCCTACCTTCAAAAATATCCTTTAAAAAATAAGGTGTAGCTGTTTATATAGAGAACAGCATTTTAAAAATCAACACTAAACTACTTACCTATGGACAATTAAATCATAATCATTTTAGGAAATCTTCATCTTAAAAGAGGAAAACTTTGCATTATATATGAAAATCCATTAAAATGCTAAGCATTGTACATATCAATATAAGTTCCAGAGACTCATTAGAAGAAAACAATATATAGTTTTAAAAACTCACAAATATTTATTCCAGTAGTGTTTATAATATTTAAATATAAAACACAATCACTCAGGAATAGCTAAATAGATTATAGTACAATAATACTATGTACGATTATGTAAAATTATGTAGAATTATGCAACAATTAACAATTATGTTTTTAATAGTTCATGAATTCATTAAAACATTTTTATTTCATCTTCAGGATGCCAAAATTTAGGATTATTAAAGGTATTAATACAAACTTCAACATACATAATAATATGAAATATAGAAACAATTTTTATTTGTATAAATTTGTGGGGTACAAGAGTAATTTTGTTACATGCATAGATTGCACAATGGTGTGAGGTTAGGGATTTTAGTATATCTATTACTACAGTAACAAACACTGTACCAATTATATAATTTATCCTCATTCACTCTTTCCCAACCTCCACCCTCCTTAGTCTCCATTGTCTATCATTCCACACTGTATATCCATAGGTACATATAATTTAGTTCCTACTTATAACTTAGAATGTGTGGTATTTGCCTTTTCATGTCTGAGTTGTTTCACTTAAGATAATGGCCTCCAGTTCCATCTACGTTGCTGCAAGAGACATGGTATCATTTCTTTGTATGGCTGAATGGAATTCCATTGTGTATATATACAATATTTTCTTTATCCAGTCATCACATGATGGACACTTAGGTTGATTACATGTCTTTACTATTGTGAACAGTGCTGTCATAAACATAATAACAGAGATATCTTTTTGATATAATGATTTCTTTTCCTTAAAGTAGATATCCTGTATTGCAATTGCTGGATCAAATGGTGCTTCTATTTTTAGATCTTTGAGAAATTTTTATACTGTTTGTTATAGAGTTTATACTAATTTACACTTCTACCAACAAAGTATACAATTTCCCTTTTCTCCACATCCTCACCAACATCTGTCATTTTTTGTCTTTTAGTAATAGCCATTTTGATTGGTTTAAGATTGTATCTCATTGTGATTTTAGGAATAATAATTAATACATTCTGTGAGAGTATGGATTATATGTCATACAGATACTAAACTCAATTTCAAGTTTTCCTATCAGGAAAATGTATATTTTTATTATATATTAAGATAGAATTTTATTTTTCAAAAATCCCAGCATATGTTATACTAGAAACTAAATACAATGTAGAAAATAATAAACACACATACATATATTCCACGGGATTTTAAATTTCATAGGATTTTAGAAGATATATTTTTATATATTTTTATAAATTTTATAATTGCATATGCAAATCATTATAAAAAAACAAGAATATATTGACTGTCATTTTATAACCAATTGTATTAAAGTAATACATTAATATAATTTTCTATATAGAATTAATCATTATACCCCTTCTATTGTTTTGAATGCAAAATTCCATAACATATGTCTATATTACATTTGATTTAGCCCCACTTGGAAAGGCAAAGAATATCCCTTGGAGTAATAGACTTACGTTTAAACATGACTCAACTAGTAGATTTTCAGTAACCAGTTGTTGATGTAAAACATGTGTTCCTCTATGAATTACTTCACAAGTAGCAGTTGATGAACTAAATGGTATGCTAACTTTTAGAGTTCTTATGTTATACTCTCATAGTAAAGATACTAACTTTTGATCTCTCCAGCTGTCCCTGAAAGTTCCCTTTTATCTGTACAAGGGCCAACACTAAATAATCGGATAAAAATACTACAGATGGAAAAAGAACAATAAAGATAATAACACTTTTTTAAATTTCACAAATAAAATGCTACTTCTTTATGATTTTAAATTATATTTACTTGACATCACTTACTTTTAAATTTGTACGTTTTTCAGTTGTAAATTAAATACCTGTATTTTGCATTTGGTGACTTTTCTTCTCATATATCTAATTAATTTAATATTAGAGTTTATATTTTTGTTTTTTTTTTGAGAGAAAGAGAAAGAGAGAGGGGAAGTTTTTCTTTTTTTTAAAGAAAGAGGTAGAATAAAAGAGAAAAAAGAAAGAAAGAGGGAGAGAGAACGAAAATCTTGCTCTATCACTCAGGATTTCATTTAAATCTGTGAAATGCTTATGCAATTACTAAAAAGTGATTGATTTCCTATTACGTGGTCACTTTTAGAATAGGTATGATATAATATTGAAAAAAATATATGTTTGTGGATATGGGGTGGTAGGTTCTGTAAATATTTATTAAATTTGCTTGTTCCAGGTCTGTAAATATTTATTAAATTTGCTTGTTCAAATCTGTTTTTTTTTTTTTTTTTGGTCTCCATTAGGTTGGTAGATCTACCTCCATCCCTTTATGTTAAGTCTTTGTGTATCCTTGCCTATAAGAAAGGTCTGAATACAATGTAACAATAGGTTTTAACTTTTTATTCAGTTGGTCTAACTGTATGTTTTGATTGGGGCATTTAATCCCTTTAAGTTTAGGTTTAATATTGATATATGTGAATTTAATATTGTTATTTAAGGCTACCTAGCTGTTTGCCCGTTAGTTGATGTAAATTCTTCATTGTTGTAATATTCTTTACATTTTGATAAGTTTTTAGGATAACTGATGCTGGTTGTTCGTTTCTGTATATAGCGCTTCTTTCAGAAGTTGTTGCAAAACAGGCCTGGTGGTAATGAAGTCTCTGAGTTCTTGCTTGTTCGCAAAAAATTTTATTTTTCCTTGGCTTATAAAACTTAATTTGGCTGGATATGTGATTCTGGGTTGAAAGTTTTTTTCTTTAAGGATGTTAAATATCCCCACTCTCTTCTGTCTTGTAGAGTTTCTACTGAGAGATCTGCTGTGAGTCTGATAGGCTTCCCTTTATGGGTAAACTGGCCTTTCTCTCTGGCTGCCCTTAGTATTTTTTCCTTTATTTCAATCCGAGTAAATCTGACAATTATGTGTCTTGGGGTCGGTCTTCTTGAGGAATATCTTTGTGGGGTTCTCTGTATTGCCTGGAGTAGAGTATTGTCATGCCTTGCTAGTTTAGGAAAATTTTCCTGGATAATATCCGGAAAAATATTTTCCAACTTGGATTTATTCTCTTTGTCACTTTCAGGTATACCTATTAAGCGTAAATTAGGTCTTTTCACATAGTCCCATATTTCTTGGAGATTTTGTTCATTCCTTTTTACGCTTTTTTCTCTGATCTTGTCTTCTTGTTTCATTAAGTTGGCCTTCGACCTCTAATATCCTTTCTTCTACTTGACCAATTCAACTGTTAAAACTTGTGCATACTTCACGGATTTCTCATATTGTGTTTTTCAGCTCCATTAATTTGTCCATGTTCTTCTCTAAATTGTCCATTCTCATTAGCATTTCATCAAATCTTTTTTCAAAGTTATTAGTTTCTTTGCATTGGTTTAGAACATATTCTTTTATCTCACAGAAGTTTCTTATTATCCACCTTCTGAAGCCTAATTCTGATGATTCTTCACATTTGTTTTCCATCAAGCCTTGTTCCGTTACTGATGAGGATCTAGCTTCCTCTGTAGAAGGAGAGACTTTCTGATTTTGAGTGTTCTCAGTTTTTTTTACGGTGGCTTCTTGGCATCTTTATGGTTTTATCCATCTGTCGTCTTTGTAATTACCAACTTTCAAATTAGGTCTCTGAGTGCATGTCGAGCTTGTTAATTCCCAGCTCCGGAATCTATGTAATTTTCACTGTGGCGACCCGCAACGCTAGCTAAAACAGCAGCGTTGAAATTCGTGGTGCTTTTCTGCCCAGGGGTCTCCGGTCTGACTTCCCTCTTCAGTCCCTTTTTCAGTCAGCTAGTTCGACTGCTCTGCCTTCACAGAGCTCCAAACATCATCCAAAAGGAGACTCAGTCCCGTTTACTCCGCACCAAGAGCTACCGAGCCGAGGCGTCGGCAAAAAAGCCACGCCAGCCGAAAGGGTCGCGCTGGCGACCTGTGGGGCTCCTCCGCTAGCAATGTCCTGGTCCGTGGGCAGCAAAAACTTATCGGTAAGTGTGGTGTCCACTGGCTCTCTACGCTTTTACTGGGAGCTGCAATCCTGAGCTGCTAGTGATCGGCCATCTTGGATCTCTCTCCGAGATTGGAATCCACCATTTCTACAAGGAGCCCCAACAAAAGAAATTTTTGAAAAAGCAAAAGTAACTTCTAAAAATCTAAAAATAAATAAATAAATAAAGCCAGTGACCCTAAATATGTACTGTTGGTGATATAATCACACAGAAAGGATGAATTCCAGTTGGCTTTAAAACAGAGAAATTTGACTGTACATCTCTAATGGACAATATCCTAAAAGATGCCTCTTGCCCAAAAAATGTAAAACTTTTTTCAGTAGTCCTGTTATTACTGTTGAGGTTGATATTACTATTTATGGGACTCTGATGTATGGTTTGGGAGACATTAAATGGATAATTACTTAATATATTAAGTTTTTTTATTCACAGTGTCCCTATGGACTAAGATTCTCACATTGTATAAGTTTCCCCGTTTGAAAATTGGGGTGCAACAGAGGTGATTAGACTATGGAATCTCTGAATTCCTTTTTTGTTCTTTAAATCTGTGATTCTTAGGTTTCTGAGAAAATCCTTATGCTTTTAAGTTTTATTTTACTCTAATTGAATTTAAGATAATCCAAAAAAAAAAAAAACCCAAGAGAATTATTATGGGTTTTGAAGTGTTACTCTCCTTGATATGATTTGTAATAAATTCCATACAAATAACTCCTTTACATTGTTTCTGCCATGATATTGCAAGTATATCAACATATGACAGTGGGGATGGAGGTGGGAAAAAATAAAGGTTTATGAAATGAATCATTACATAATTTCAAACAAAAGTACTTCAGAATTCCTTAGTTATGCCCTAGAATAACACTTCTTTAAGAATTTCCGGAGCAACAAACTGAAATAGAGAATTCAGAAAAACCCTGAAGAGATAAGCCTGTACATTTGGAGAAGGCAAATTTCCGTGATGGGAAGTCTTCTTTGACTATAGCCTCCAGTTGTTAGGCAGGCAGGAATTTGGGCTTTCAAGTCAGTCAATTGATCTCTTTATTTGAATCCCAGCTCCTCCCCTCCATAGCTGATGGACCTGGGTAACTTTACCTCTGTTCCCTCATCTATAAAAGGAAGATGACAGTTCCTCCCTCACAACGTTGCCTTGAGGATCCACAGACAGAATACACCTATTGGCCACCTGCCCAGTGGCCATTGCCTGACTTTTTACCTGCCAACGGAATCCTGACTGTTTTTCTTTCCTCAAGGTCCCTTGTCCTTAAGGAAAAGTAAGGCCCTTCTCGATCTGTAGCAGTTGAATACTTACTATATAATCCAGTCACTTTGATCCCATTATACTTACCAAGTGACAGCTTCAGGAAGAATATGTGACACAATCCTAATTAACCATATAAGAGAAGAAAATCTTCTGATGAATTCCTGAGAAGATTTTCTTCATTCCTAAAAGGGAGCACAAGCTAAGGAATTCCCCTTTTCCTGATTTTAAAAGTTGATGTGTGAATATGTAATGCCTGGAGCTGCCATGGACAACTTGCAACCACGCTGTCGAAGTGCTGAGGATACAGAAGGAATCAGATGCATAATGAGTTCCCTGCATGCCAAAGTAACCAACCCTGGAATTACCACCACTACTTTTTATGAATGTGACATAAATATCCCTATTTCTTTTTTATTTTATTTTTAATTGACAAAACAAATTATTTATAATGTACAACATAATGTTTTGAAACATGTTCATTTGTATCAATTAAGCTTATAATTTTTTTTTTGGAGGAAGAACACAAACTCTACTATCTTATGGATTTTCTAAAAACAATACATTGGCCAGGTGCAGTGGCTCATGCCTGTAATCCCAGAACTTTGGGAGGCCGAGGTGGGTGAATCACCTGAGGTCAGGAGTTCGAGACCAGCCTGGCCAACATGTTGAAAACTCATCTCTACTAAAAATACAAAAATGAGGTGGGCATGGTCATGGGCACTTGTAACCCCAGCCACTGGGTAGGCTGAGGCATGAGAATTGCTTGAATTCAGGAGGCGGAGGCAGCAGTGAGCTGAGATCACGGCATTGCTCTCCACCCTGAGTGATAAGAGCAAAACTTCATGAAGAAAGAAAGACAGGAAAGGAGGTAGTGAGGAAGTGAGGAAGGAAGGAAGGAAGGAAGGAAGGAAGGAAGGAAGGAAGGAAGGAAGGAAGGAAGGAAGGAAGGAAGGAAGGAAAGAAGGACCACAATACATTGTTATTAACTATAGACACTATGTTGTCCAATAGATCTATTGAACTTATTCTTCCTATCTGACTGATACTTTGTATCCTTTGGCCAACATCTCCTCCCATCCCCCAATTTTTCTATTTCTTAAGCCACTGTTAACTGCTTTTTTAAAAAACTTGTATCTAACAAAAAAGTAGTGCCAACACATTATCTATCACTGAGAAACAACTGTGCTCATTACTGTGGTCCCAGCTGCTGGCACCATTCCTGGCGCATAATAGTGCTCAAGGAAAACCAAAACTGTGCAACTATTTGTTGAATGATAGTTGTTTACAATAGAATTTTAGTAAATATTTTTTAAGCACTAGGCAAAATCTCAAAATCTGATATGCTCTCTGAATTTAAAAAATGCCTCATCTTCAAAATGTACTTATTCCTCCTCCCCACTTGACTCCTTTCCTAGAGAACACCCATTCCTTCAGAGTATCAAAATTATGAATGTAGTTCGGAAGAAATCAAATGGAACTGATTCCTCACCAAATTATGCCTGAAAGTGCTTTAACCTATTCAGAGCAATTAGGGTGTTTTTAAATGTTGGAAGATTACCTATGGCCAGAACTTAGGACAGTTGTAATATGGTATGTAATTGCAATCATTCACGCAGTATGGGGCAAGATAATTATGGATAATGAGGCCCGCACATGGATCCGTCTTGTAAAAGTTGGGAATCTGCCTTTAAATTCAACTTCTGTAAGCTGTCCTGAATTTCAAAGCTTTCCTTTATTTAACATGAATCTACATCCCCCTTTTTTGAAAAAAAAAAACCCAGTCATTAGAATTTATATTAAGAAAAATGTGTATGCTATATTTTAAAAAGGAATTTTTAAATGACAGATTACTCTCTGATGAATCTGATGAAAGCTAAGGGGTCTCTTTCCAGAAAACATGCAACTATGGGATATTCAGTTGACTTGAATGACACAGGTTTGAGCCACGTAGGTCCACTCAAAAGCAGATTTTCTTCCATCTTTGCTATCCCTGAGATAGCAAGACCAATCCTTTCTCTTCATGCTCTTCACAATTTTCTCAATAATATTTTATTTTCTCTAGCTTACTTTAGAGTACAATGTATAATACATGTAACATACAAATTATATATTAATAGACCATTCATGTTCTCAGTAAAGCTTCTGGTTAACAGTAGGCTATTAGCAGTTGCGTTTTGAGGCAGTCAAAAGTTATATGCAGATTTTCCACTGCAGCAGGTCAGCACCCCTAGCCCCCTCATTGTTCAAGGGTCAACTGCAATTTTAGAGAGCTCAGTGACAGTTGCTTAAATAGGTAGAATAGACAGATGCTTACAAGTATCTGACTCTTTTCTCTCGAATGGAAGATTGCACTTCCCAGTCCCTTGCAACTGGACAGGGCTCTGGGACTGACTAGTTCTGGCCAATGGACTTTGGTCAAAGCCACTTCTGGCTTAAGCATAGGAGAGCTCACCTGAGACTGCAGCTGATTCTTTCGCTGTTACAGTGTTTGTGGAGAATGCCTTATTAAAAATAATAGAACCATCAAATCAAAGCAGCCTGAATAACTAAATCTCCAACTGGAGAACATTTACACAGAAAGTCACTCATATCAGCAGCAGACTTTGTGTGAACACAGAATAATCCTTTTTTGTGACAAATCACTGAGATCTTCAGACTTTGTTAACACATCCTCGTTTAGCCTGCCCTAACACCAAATGCTTCAGGATTCTTCATCATGGCTCCCAAGACGTCAGCAGTGGAAACGCCAGTGAGAGAACTGGACAGCCACGAATTGTATGATGATTTACGAATTGCATATTTTTAGGTTGTTGGTCTGCATGTGATTCTTTTAGAGGGAGAGACTCTTAAAATCCTTCATTTGTACTTCAATTTCTAGTCACAGAAAACAAGTTTGATAAGACAAATTGAGATAAAGCTTTAAAATGTTATGTATATACGTATATATATATATGTATGTATATATATATATACTCCGTGCTAGTGTCAAAAAAGTGTTAAGAAGGATATGCATATTTTCTGCTAATCTTATTTAAATTATAATAGATTATATATTTCTAATAAATATCAAGGAAAGGTTTAGAGAATTCAGTGACTTCTGCAAGTAATAAGAAAATGAAATAATTCCAAAGGTGAAACATGCTGAAAAAGATAAGTCAATACTTAATTATCACCAAATTTTAATAAAGAAGATAGCAAAATTTGAGTTGGAATTACAAAGTTCCTCATTCAAATACAGTTCACCTATCTCCATTTATTTTCTACAAGTGACAAGTTGCTTCCTTAAGAATAAAGTATTTCTTCAGAAACTGTTGCTCACTTCATTGGGAAATAATAATGTAGCTCTAGATCCCTCAGGTTGAAAGATCTTTTTTTTTTTCTTTTTCTTTTTTCTCCCTCTGAGAGTCTCCTTCTCTATCTGCTGCTTTGGTTCAATAAAAGAGAATTCTTGATTGCTCAGACAAAAACTACACTTCTTTTAGATTCTGCTCACAGTTCGTGGTAGCTGGTGGTGTTACCAGTTTTAACTTTCCAATGTACACTGAACTCATCACTTGTAAGAAAAATATAGCTGGGTTTCTCTAATCTGATTTTATTTCAACTTTGTCTTTAATTGCTAGCTTGAGGAGCTTATAAAAAGTTTGTTTGTTGGTTAAGCCATCGCAAAACGAGAGTGAATCAGTAGAAGGCAGTAGTTTGAGAACTCAGTTGTCACCCCGTTTATATTTGCCTCATTTCAGTGGGGTCTTACCTCTGCCTCTAGCTGTGTCCTTTGGCCCATAGCCACAGATTCCAAATATTATACCCATTAAGCTAGATGCTTTCTACCATTGCTAGAATTTGGAGGCAAAATGATCCCCTCCTATGTGTATTTAATCCTTTTTTGGTAAGGCTTTCTTAGGACAATTCTTTTTTTTTTTTTTTTTTTTTTTTCCGAGACAGAGTGTTGCTCTGTCACCAGGAGCCAGGCTGGAGTGCAGTGGCGCGATCTCGGCTCCCTGAAACCTCTGTCTCCCAGGTTCAAGCGATTCTCCTGCCTCAACCTCCCGAGTAGCTGGGACAACAGGCGCACGCCACTATGCCCTGCTAATTTTTGTATTTTTAGGAGAGACAGGGTTTCGCCATGTTGTCCAGGATGGTCTCG
Source organism: Cheracebus regulus (assembly GCA_963574635.1). Lineage (NCBI taxonomy): Eukaryota > Metazoa > Chordata > Mammalia > Primates > Pitheciidae > Cheracebus > Cheracebus regulus. Next base: position 31,053 of record CAUYQU010020785.1, on the reverse strand, counting down.
ATTTCTTGACCTAGTGATCCGCATGCCTCGGCCTCCCAAAGTGCTGGGATTACGGGTGTGAGCCACTGCGCCCGGCCTCTTAGGACAATTCTAGTGGTTCTTGGTCCATAAGGTTTCTTCTGAAAAAAGAAGCAATATGACTACTATTTAAAACATGGACACATTGAAGGCACACATTTTGTTGGCTTCTAATTCTTTATAAACTTTCCCTGATTCAGGGTTTTTTAGAAAAAGTGTATTTATGGTCCCATAATTTACTTTTCATTATGTTATTTTATTCTGTCCTCCCTGCCTCTTTAACTCCAAGATAAGGGTAAATATTCTATTATCTAGATTCTTTAGCATAATTAATACAAAAATAAATGCTTTTCATGACAAATATCCCTTTAGAAATTATTTCTAATGCCTTATCCCCAGATGCATATTTCACTTCACGTGGATGATGTCTGCCTCTTGGGGATGGGTGAGTGGGCTCAGTATGGAAAATACTAGGCAAGACTCTAATGACAAGAAGCGATAGCTATTTCTTCATTTTAATGCCAGTCCATCTTGACCAGTGTTTTCACCTTCCTGGTATCAATTTTTGAATCGCTATGAATGTACCTGCACACATGTACTTTCTAAATCCTCGGAACTACTGTAGCAATGAAATAAATATTAAAAGGACTAACCAATATTCATCATCTCCAAATCTTTTCACACTACATTGTATTCAGGTTTTCTCTTCCTTTCATTTCATTCTAAACTTCAGTCAAAAAGCCTGAACATATAGGCTTTATTTTACTATGCCCTTAAGGTAAACAAAGTTGGACTTTGTCAAACCAATAGGAAAAACTAAAGTTAGTTCACTTAAGTGCTATTCCTTTGAGGGGTTGCATTTATTAACCTCTAATCTGAAATCAGATACTTAAAATGAGACAAAGCTTGTTAATTTCAAACTTTAGTGAGATAAGTCTGATTTCTCTGAATTAAAACCATGTATTTCCATTTACCTATGTAACAAACCTGCACATCCTGCACATGTACCCTGGAACTTAAAATTTAAATTTAAAAAAAGACTGTACATTTTATGTATCTGCAGCTAATCAAGTATATTTTACAGTGTTATCAGAAGAAGTTTAGTGCCACCTTTCAAAGGGCTTCTAGCCTTGCTTATGAGACAGTAAGCTCCTAAGGAGGGAAACAGTTTTCCAGTTGCCACATATTTTTAATTGGTCCCATAATTTACTTTCCATACTAAAGTATCAGTATGGAAAAATAAAATGAAATGAAGCTTCAAAATCCATAGGAAAAGAAACAGTGAGAAAACTCAGGAAAATTGGGTGAAAATAACCATCTTAAAACTTTGAGGTTAATATTTATACTGTACTGTACAGATTTATTTGGCCCAAGTTTTTACCACCCTCAGCTAACAGGATTATGAAAAAGGGGAAATAAACTATGCAAGAGGAAGCTATTACATTCATCCTTTAGCTATTAATTTCCTTCTATCACAATATGAAAAAACTAATTGTGTTGAATACAATGTAAGCAAAAGAAACAATATTTTTTTTTCATTAAAACCATAGAAGGCACAGATGAGCAGGCTGCTATTACAATTTAATTATAGGAATATTGCCTAAAAATGTAGATGTCCAAATAGCTACATTAACTACCTTTCATATGAATGACTTCGTCCACTCAGCTTTATCCAGGGCCTTAAATTGTAATCACATTTGAAGATTTGTATGATGAAATGTGAATATAGTATTTTCTTTTTTACTAATTTGATTGGCAGGAAATAAGAAGCAAAACATTACAAGCACAGCTTTTTAATAATTTATCATTACTTACATGAATCTAGTAAGTTTGGGCACACAATTATATGACTAATTATGTTGAAAATCCAAGTGGATGCTTAAATAGATGACCATGCCCTGAGGCCCTTCCAGTTGTTTCTGCTGTCTCATTTAACCATGCAAATGTTATTAAGCATTCCTGGCTAAAAATTTTCAAGCATGTGCAAGTGTAATTGCATGGGTAATTATGCATAATACTGCCACTTACTATATCTAACATAGGAATTTTTCTTTTTTAAAAAACTTCAGCTTTCTACTGGATAGAGTTCTCAGTGCAAATATAATTTACAAAAGATATGTAGACAAAAACCAGCCTATTGCTTTTCTTCAGGGTCTCTTCCAGACTCTCTTTTGCATATCAGTTTGAAGGAAAAGGGAAAAAGATCAAGCCATATACAGGCATACTTTGGAGATATCGTGGATTCAGTTTCACATCGGTGCAATAAAGCGAGTCACACAAATTCTTTGGTTTCCCAGTATATATCAAAGTTATGCTTATACTACACTTTAGTATGTTAAGTGTACAATAGCATTTGTCTAAAAAAGTACATACCTTTATTAAGAATACTTTATTACTAAGAACAAAATGCTAATTTTCATCTGAGCCTACGACAAGTCATAATCATTTTGCTAGTGGAGAGTCTTCCCTTGATGTTAATGGCTGTTGATTAATCAGGGTGGTGGTTGCTGAAGATTTGGGTGGCTCTGGTAATTTCTTAAAATAAGACAATAATGCAATTTGTCACATTGATTGACTCTTGCTTTCACAAAAGATTTCTCTGTCGGATGTAATGCTGTTTGATAGCATTTTACCCACTGTAGAACTCTTAAAATTGGAGTCAGATCTCTCAAACTCTACCACTGTTTTATCAAATAAATTTATGTAATATTCCTTGTTGTTGTTTCAACAATGTTCACAACATCTTCACCAGGTGTAGATTCCATCTCAAGAAACCACTTTATTTGCTCATCCATAGGGAGCAACTCCTCAGTTATTTGAGTTTGATTATGAGATTGCAGCAATTCACTCACATTTTCAGGCTCCACTTCTAATTCTAGTTCTCTTGCTATTTCCACCATACCTGCAGTAACTTTATCCACTGAAATCTCAAACCTCTCAAAGTCATCCATGAGAGTTGAAATCAACTTCATCCAAATTCCCGTAACTATTGATATATTTTGACCACTTCCCACTGATCATAAATATTCTTAATGGCATGTAGAATAATGAACCCTTTCTAGAAGATTTTCCATTTACCTTTACCAGATCCATCAGAAGAATGAACTACCTATGGCTTGCAAAATGTATTTGTTAAATACTAAGACTTCAAAGTCAAAACTTCTTGATTCATGGATTACAGAATGGACATTGTGTTAGCAGGTGTAAAAACAACATTAATCTCTTTATACATTTCTATCAGAGCAATCTTAGGTGACGAGATGCATTGTCAATGAATAATAATACTTTGAGAGTAATCTTTTTTTTCTGAGCAGTAGGTCTCAGCAGTGGGCTTAACATATTAAGTAGACCATGCTACAAAAATATGATGCTATCCAGGCTTTGTTGTTCTATTTATAGAGCACTGGAGGGGTAGATTTAGCATAATTCTTAAGGACTCTGATTTTCAGAATGGTAAATGAGCATTGGTTTCAGCGTCAAAGTCACCAGCTGCAGTAGCTACTAATAAGAGTTAGCCTGTCATTCAAAGCCAGGCATTGACTTCTCCTCCCTAGCTATGAAAGCCCTAAATGGCATCTTCTTCCAATGAAAGGCTGTTTCATCTACATTGAAAATATGCCATTTAGTGTAGCCACCTTCATCAACTATCTTAGCTAGATCTTCTGGATAACTTTCTGCAGCTTCTCTATTAGCATTTGTTGTTTCACCTTGCACTTTAATGTTGTGAAGATGACTTCTTTTCTTAAACCTTATAAACCAATCTTGGCTAGCTTCAAACTTTTCTTCTGAAGCTTCCTCAACTCTCTCAGCCTTCGCAGAATTGAAGAGAGTTTGGGGATTGCTCTGGATAATGGCTTTGGCTTAAGGGAATGTTGGGGCTCATGTGATTTTTTATCCACACCACTAAAACTTTCTCCATATCAGCAATACAGCTGTTTTGCTTTCTTTTCATGTGTTCACTGGAGTAGCACTTTCAATTTCTTTCAAGAACTTTCTTTTCTCTTATATTCATGACTTGGTTAAATGTTTGGTTGCAAGAGGCCGAGACTTATCTCAGCTTTCAACATGCCTTCCTCACTAAGCATTGTAATCATTTCTAGCTTTTGATTTAAAGTGAGAGATATGCAACGTTTCCTTTCACTTGAACACTTAGAGGCCATTGTGGGGTTATTAGTTGGCCCTCTTTCGATATCGTTGTGTTGTGTCTCAGGGAATAGGGAGGCCCAAGGAGAGGGAGAGACAGGGGAATGGCTGGTCAGGGGAGTAGTCAGAACACATACAACATTTGCCAGTTAAATCCACTGTCGTTATGAGTACAATACATGGCATCTCAAAACAATTACAGTAGTAACATCAAAGATCACTGATCATAGATCATCATAACAGATTTACTAATAATAATAAGTTCAAAATGCTGAATTACCAAATGTGACAAAGAGGAACTGAGTACATGCTATTGGAAAAATTGTGCCGATAGACTTGCTTGAAGCAGGGTTGCCGTACATCTTCAATGTGTAAAAAACGCAACATCTGTGAACTGCAATAAAGCAAAGCACAATAAAACAGTGCATGCTTGTAGTACAATTCAAGGAAATTTGAAATACTTATAAATGAAACAATCTATATTCACAAATATACCCAATTGAGAATATAATTCAACCATTATACTTATGAGAGTAATAATCATACTTTCATGAACTTTGGGCCATATAAATATTTATATAAACTTGATAACAAGTATACGAAAGAAGTAGCCGCCCTGTTCTAGGAATAAAACTATGGGCTGCAAGTTTTTTAGATTTGCATATACCAAAGCTATGTAACGACAAAAAATGTCCAGAAAATTTTTTATTGGTGCATACATGTTAGCGGGTGAATTTCTTGTCATCAGAACAATTAAGGAAGTTTTACAATACTGAACCCTGCCTGGTACATCCCTTGCTGAGTTGGATTCTGCAAAGTCTTGCTTAGCAAGTCCCCAACTTCTGATGCAAAGTTTAGTGTGGTCAGGAAGAATACTCAGTTTCTGAAGCTGGAGGTGAGTATCTGGCGTTTCAACACCTACAGTGAGAACAAGTCTCAACTTTCTACCTACATTTATAAAGTAGGAAATTACTTAAACATAGGAATGGATTTAGATGCTGGTGGTCAATCTTTAGAAATAATGGTAAGTGCTAAGAAAAAAATAATAAAGCAGGTATGAGAATAGAAAGTGATTGGGTTTGTTGAGGACTGTTTTAAATAGAAGGCTTTGAGGAGTTTGAAGAGAAGCCTAATTGAAATAAGGGAGCAAGGCATGTGAATATGCAGAAGGGTGGGGAGAAGATATCAAGATAAATCTAGGCTTGTTTTACCTGGATAGAAGACCAATATGGCTGGAACAAATTAAGTGAGAGGGAAAGAAGTAAGAATTGAGGTCTGAGGGCAGCCAGTTAATTTAGGCCTTGTAAGCCATGGTGATGACTTTAGATTTTATTCCAGTTGTTACTGAAAATTATCATTGAGGTCTGAGAAGAGAACTCTAACTTTTCAAAAAGATCACTTTGGCTGCTGTGTGAAGAATAGCTTGTGAAGTAGTGGCCTTTTTTATTAAAATCTACAGTAAAAAAAATAATAATTTTACTTTGTGGCATAGAATACGTAATTGAATAAACAGTTTGACAAATCAGTACTTATCACATGTGAAGTACTCTGATATTTTTCTGTTGTAGTCTAGCCTAGTCTATTTCAAATTTTAATAATTTCAAAGAAACTAGAAGTAGATGATTTTTAAGAGGAAAAAATGACATCGAAGTTAAAAATATTCAATGGTGACAAGACATTCTGTTGCATTTCCAATATGGACAAGTATTTTAAGATACCCTGCGGAAAATTAAACTTCACAATAAGCCTTAGGCAGTTTCTCAAGGTGCAACTCAAGGACCACTTGCATCAAAATTATGAGAGGTAGGTGGTGCTGAGTTGTTAAAAATGTATCTTCTAGGGTCCTATCTTAGAATTACTGAATCAGAATCTCTAATGAAGGGGCTTAAGAATCTGCTTTTAACAAGCTCACCAGGAGAATCTTATATGCAGGAGCTGTTCTTAAGTTTCTTAAATTTTTCAGTATTTTAAGGTGATAATGCAAGGTTAGCTTTTCCTCATGAATACATGATAGTTCACTAATACATGTAAACCCAGTTAGTGGGTCTTAAGATAACATTTCCTTATCCCTAAACTCATCCAGTTGTATACATTAAATATGTACAACTCATTATGTGTCAATCATACCTCAACAAAGTGTATTTTTAAAGGGTAACATTTCTTAGTAGTATTAGTAATGCAGAACCTTTTTATAAATTCACAGATGGAATATGGAAAGCACTTCAAATCAGTGCTTTTACTCAGTGCATCTATCCGTACCACCTCCTTTAGATATCGATTTTAAAATCAGTTCAAAAGTTCCTTGAACTCTTCCTCTGTAATCCCAACTCTGTATCGATACTCGTCACTTCACATAATTTATCAAAAATAATCTACTTTTCTCTGCTTTCCTTTCCTTTCCTCTTCCAAAAGTTTTTGAAGTTTTACTTCCCTATGAAACCTACCTTCCCTTGTTGAAATGTGACTAAATGCCACAAATTCACAACTTTACAATTCTAAGTGGTATATGACAGCATCATTTTTCCATACCTTTGTATGTCATTGATTTTCACTAAATACTATGCTCCACTGTGACACAGGTGGAATTTTCTCATTGTGTCATTCTATCTAGATACATTGTAGATACTACAAATTAAATGGTCTTTCTAAAAAGCGTTTTCAAAATATCATTAAAGGATGTGGGAAGTTTTCCTTTACTTGGTTTTAAAATGAAACACAGGAAACCCCAGACAGTGGCTATATTATGAATCATATGCATGTAAGATCACGCTTTAATCTGGCACATTTGATGTTTGTGAAAAATGGGGCTTAAGACCTGATGTAATAAAATCATTTTGTAAAATGTTTGCCAATGTCACCTTCACTTTTACTATGGATAGAATAATGTCCCCTATATTAGTGATATCCCTATAGCAAAGCCTGTCACAGGGGCATTCTCCCCATCCCTTAGCCAAAGCAAAATATTTTGACATATGACTGTATGTCAAAGGAATATCTCTCATCAATTCAGCTTCAGAAACAAAAAAGGGACAGAATTCTTATGTGTTTATGGGAAAACATGGGGTTAAAATGGACTGCATTCCAGGAAGTGTTCAGTTGACTTGCTATGTGGTGAAAGGCTGTGCAGTCCTAGCTAATGACTTGTAGGTACTGAATTCTCAGGTCTCTCAGGTGGTTTCAGTCGATCAGTTTCAGCAGCATGATGAAAAGGTTGAGATAAAATAAACTGACAGTTGCTACTCATCGTAGGCAGCATACTGTACCCAGGCAGCTGAGACCCTGGGAGCCCTCTTTCTTAAACAAAGGCTTTCACTGCAGTGAGCAATGAACTCCAAATAAAAAAAAAATGGGGGCAGATTGGCAGCTGGTGACCGACAGGAGGAGGCTAAGGAGGGAAACTGGGAAACACAGCAATTGTTGGCTAATTAGAAACCATTCCCACCTACTTAATACCAACCCATTAAGCAGAAAACACTTTTCATCTTTCTCTCCTGCTACATATGACATTATACTCCAATCAGTACCCTCCCACTGGCTGCCTCAGTCCCCACAAATGAATGTGCTGCAAGTTTAAGAATGCAGGAATTGACTTGGGGTGGTGAAACTGCAGCTTTCACGGTAGATTTTCTGAAGACACTAGGCTAGCGATGCTTGGATAAAGTGATCATATCTTTAAACTGGCAGCTGTCAAAAACTGGCAAACATAGGAGGAAACCTAAGCACGCTAGACTTATTTAAGTCTTAATAAAAAACAATTGTGTAAATCAATTTCCCCACTCTGGAGGGAACAACTCAAATATTTGGCTTTCACTACAACTGCTACCATTTCAACACACACACACACACACACACACACACACAATTTTTAAGAAAATATATGGGAAGTATAATAGATATATATCAAATTATGTTGTATTACCTGTTGAGCATGATATTTAAGTAGAATTCTTTCATTAGTCCCACTTTTAACTTTGTAATAATTTCTCTTAACAATCCAAATAAACTACTGGAAATGTATCCTCATGCAATATGATGCTATTCATGTACCATCACCTTCATATTATTTTGGACAATTTTTCACCCTTACTAGGTGAGTTCCATGGCTCTCAAAAACGGATTTTGTCCCAAATAATATTTACATGAAAACAATGTATACCTAAAACGTTATTTTGATTTGTTTCAGTTCTGTTAGTTTGTTAGGTATACAATATATACCTAAAATGTTATTTTGGTTTGTTTCAGTTCTGTGACTTTAAATGTACTCCCGGGCTCAAGCACTCCTCCAGCCCCCAGCCTCCCAAGTAGCTGAGATTACAGGTGCATGCCACCACACCCAGCTGATGTTTTTGGTTTTGTTTTTTGTGGAGGTGGGGTTTCACAATGTTACCTAGCCTGCTCTCAAACACCTGACCTCAAGCGTTCCTCCTGCTTTGGCCTCCCAAAGAACTGGGATTGCCGGTATGAGTTACCATGCCCAGCCTTAGTTCAGTGACTTTTATAAAGGTTAGTTTTTTTCTTTTTCTGGGCCTAAACATAGCTTCTAAAATTTATACAGAGTTTCTAAATGGTATGTGGTCACTTCTTTGCATTCCTAGGCACTATTTCTGGGACTTTTATCACAATACTAGTCAGCTTTCTGAGTAGGGAACAGAAAGGAAAACAAAATATTCCCCCAAACTATGTAAAAATAACTAGGAAAGAGTTGTGGAACCAGTTAAGATTTTAGAATCTGAAGTTTAAATTCATTGTACAGAAGGTTGCTCTATGAGACTGCCTTGAGGTTTCAGAGTAGAACCTGCAGTAGGGGAGAATATCTGGAAATCGTGCTGGTCAAAAAGGTAGGGTCATGTTGCTATGATTTCATCTGTGTGCATAAAACACGTGACATGACATCCAAATTATCTTTTAATAAGTGTGAGTAGGGTGGAATAAATTTTACAAGTTGATTCCACTGTGTTATTTTAAAGCACATATTTCAAACACAGGCATGATTATTACCCAAAGTGTTGCCTGGCACTGCCAGACTTTTAGAGAACAAACAGCCACTTGTGCATTATGCCTGACAGAGATCTGCAAGGTTAGGGGGACCTCTAAAGACGGTGCACTGGAGGAAGAGAGAGGAAGAGGGAGAGCCTTCTTGCTTTAAAATTATGGCTTGATTTCAGAAAACAAGTCCACTCATAAGTTTTATTTCTCAGCAAGCATGTACACTACTAGTATCAAACCTCGTAGGTAATTCATAAGAATATTCTTCTGGTATCCCAAACCAACCATGTTTACTATTTCAGTTGTAGGGGGTGTGTGTGTGTGCGCACACATGCATGTGTGTATACATATATACTGTAGATATACATCTACATATTCTTTAATAACCCAGTTCTAATACAAAGAATATGGTTTCCTATCACTGATTTAGTGATCATCTTCAGTTAAGTGTTCAAAATCTCTTATTTCAGTTTAACCATAAGTAAAATGCAAATAATATCAAAACTGTTAGCATTATTTTAAGAAATAATAACAGAAATGTTAATAGAAATGTCATCTTTTATCATTAGACTACAATTTTGGTTTTGAAACCAGACAGCTCAAAAAACATGTAAAAGAATGGAAAGGGATTTACAAAATTATGATGAAAAAGTTTAATCATTTGGAAAATGGGTCACATGAGTAAAGGTTGAGATTTTTTAGACTGGGAATAAAAAAGGTTATCTAAGGACCCAATAACTATCTTCAAGTAGGTGTCATTAGGGAGAGGAATCCTTAACAGCTGTCCTCCATCTGCTCAGAGGGTAGAGCAGAAGAAAATGTATTAACAATTACAGCACAAGAGATTTATTTTGAGTTCTCTATTGATTAGTGTAGAAATATTTCACTTATTCATCAGTCAAACTTTGATGATTCCAACAAGCCAAACATTTTTGTTGCTGCCATTTGCAGTGATTGCAACCTACTTTAGAGACTGATGTATTTATCCTTCAATAAGTATTAAAAATTAGGCAGCAAGTTATAAACAAACAGTGATGGCATCAATAAACAATAGCTGAAAATATATTTTAAAAAGGTTCAAGTGTGCTTCTTGTTCTCTCTCTCTCTCTTTATTTCTTACACTAAACCAGTCAAACAAACATGGAGCAATGCAGCAGTCTGGGACCATTTTGCTTAGGAACCAAAGAACCTTACAAACTCAATAGCCTTTTACCATATCACGTAATTAATTTTTCTATTGATGATCTCCAGCCACCTAGAGAAGATTAAATTATAGTCATTTTAGTCTGTTAAAGAATACAGGGAAATTTTAAAGAAATATTATTCAATAAACCTTAATGATCAAAAAGACCCCAGGCTTCTAGTTCATCCTTCATTTTTTCAAGTAAAGAAACTTAACTTTACAGAAGGTGAAGTGTACTATTGTCTTAGTCCATTCAGGCTGTTATAACAAAATACTATTAACTGGGTAACTTATAAACCGCATAAATTTGTTTCTCATGGTTCTGGAGGCTGGGAAGTCTAAGATCAAGGCAGATTCAATACATGCTGAGGCTTCAACTGCTTGCTGTGTCCTCACATTGTCAAAGGTGCAAATGAGCTCTCTCGGGTCTTTTTTATAAGGGCACTAATCCCATTTATGAGGACTCTGCCTTAATGACCCAATCACCTCCCAAAGGCCACACCTCCTAATACCATCACCTTGTGGGGGGTTAGGATTTCAACATAGGAATTTTAAGGGGACACAAACATTCAGACCATAGCACCTACCAAAGGCCACACGGAGTAGGTGAAAGGGTCAGAACTTGAAGACATGTCTTCGTAAACCATATGTGACACTCTTTCCCCTTTACTGTGTTGTCTCCAACAATTTTACTATTTTTAATTTTTTAAATTTTTGTCACTTATTGGAGTAAGAGTTTAAGTTATCTAAAAAGTTTACCATTTGCCTTCTCAAAAGATGTTTAAAAAGGCAGTAAATATAGTATCCTCCTATTATATAGTTTATGGTATAGTAAATATAGTATATATTTTATAGATATAGTAAATAGTATATATATATTTATATACTATACCTGAGACTTAGCTCCTTTCTCAGTTAAGAAAACTAGTTCAAGCTACTGAGTTAATTCTCAAGAATCTACTTCACAAGTCTTTAGAAAGGTTAGAGATAGAAATGAGTCTTAGGTTTCCAGTTAGCCATACCATTTGGGAGTAGAGTCCTGGCTAATTTGTCTATAATCTTCATTAATCCATGGATCTCATAGTTATCTCTTTATCTTCAAAGAATAATTAACATAACACTTGTTAAGTTAGTCAGTCTATCCTTAAAATATGTTTAATGTAAATATAAAAAACAAGTTTCTGAGATGCTCCTATAATGTAAAAAGTAAGAAGCTACCTCTTCCCACTTCAGAAATTGTAGTCAATAGTCTACCTTCACCTGAGACTTAGCTCCTTTCTCAGTTGAGAAACAGCAAAAATATGATGAAGTGTTAAAATATTACTTCTTCTATGAATGCACATTTTATATGGCTGCCTCTGTCAGGAACAGATGTTAGTGAACTTACATTAAGGTGTTGCAGATTATTTTAGATTTATATCTTCTAATAATACATTTTCCTATGATGAATCAGAATGTATTCACATGTGAGTGTTTACATGCTTCCTTCATCCCCACACCTGCTCCATTTTCCTTCTCCTAACCCCTAAAGGAAAAGTATTTTCATTGGCTGAGAAAGAGGCTAAGTTGATTTACACAGAGGCTAAGTTTTCGTGCATACAAAAAATGAAGAAGAGGGTGTATGGGAACAGAGATTAGGAAGCTAAACAAGATAAAGATGAGAAAGGAGATTTGTGGGTGGTGTTGGGGGCTGTGGAGAGTGAAAAGAAATTTGATAATAAAGAAAATGGGATATGAAGTAACAAATACGTTAACTAGCTTGACTTAGCCATTCCACAATGTATACATATATCGAAACATCATGTGGTACACCATAAACATATACAATTATTATTTGTGGTTTTAAATAAGTAAATAAAATAAGTAAAAAAGAAAATGGGAGATTATGATGTGGTATGTTGAATTTTTATATCTGAAAAATTCAAGTGAAGAATTTGAGTCATACTTCAACTGCCTTTGTTGTTGAACTGCTTTCTCTGCTGTGACAGAACTCTGAGATTGGACCACATGGGTGTCTGAATTTAACAAGGTCTTTTCTAGTTCTGTTTATTTTCTAATGCTTATTTGATGACTAAAACTTTGGTCAACTTAAATAAAACAATGTTCCTTGTCTTTGGGCTTTTATATTCTATTCTAAATAATAGTCAATAGAAAAGTAATAATTAAGGAATAAATTGTTTGGATTGATCATTTTCTACTCCTGTATGTATTTCCCTGCATTACAAGGTAGTTTTTAAAGCAACGAGACACTATAATAGACAGCATTTTACATCATGGAATAGATTACATTGATATATGAAAAACATTTTCATCATCAGTCGCTATCATCTACTTCTTACTAAACAAAAACAATGAGCTAGTTATTGCATTGAATGTGGTATTACCTAACTTATTTCTCTGTAAGTTTCTCTGACAGAGTACTGTCAAAAAACTTGCTACAAGGTAAACATTTCATTTCTTAAGTAACTTATCAGGAATATAATTAACAATAATTTTATCTTGCTATTCAATTTCCTTTTATTCTTCTCTGGATAATGCATTTTGATAATCCATTAATTTTAAATGGTAATATTTTTCATATGAATGGCCAAGAGATATTTAATATATATAAAATAGTACACTAAATAACTTATTTTTAAAGTGGCACTTTCTGCACGAAGTTATCAGAGGAGGGACTAGTAGAAGACAAGATAAAATTACTGAGAAAAAAGGGTAAAAATATATACTACAATGAATAGAAGTTTAAGTGTCTTCTGTGTGTATTAAATCAGAAGGCCAGAAATCAATTTCTCAAAATAAAAATAAAGATAGAATTTGTAATAGATTGTTGCACCTCTAGACTCAAGCAAAGTCATGTTTTCATTGGCTAAATAGCATGTTTTATAGTTGGTATTCATTGTTTTTCATTTATTTGCTTCAATTTCTTATTTGATAGAAGTTGGCCTTGATATTTGCTTGTGATTGTCATTTTAGATTTTTGTTCATTAAAAATTGAAAGTCAAGGTTTTCTCTTGGCTATCAGAATCTCCATCTAGTTTACCCTATCATTGATTTCTTTCATACTCCATGCATGCATAAAAATACTTTTGTAGGTAGGCACTCCATGTGCACAGCTAGGTGGAGTTCATTTTCTCAAGATACCAAGTGAAAACACTTCAAAGCACTACTGTGTTTTACTGTGATAAAAAATTTTACTCTGATAGAATTTCATTTTCTGGTAGTCCTATACTAGAGGTAAATATTAATAACTTGAGATAAGGCAGTATTGGAATAGCATGTTAGTGAGCCTTACTTGTAATGAAGTTCTGCTGAGCTCAACATAGTTGGTTTTATATAATGCTCACTTTTATTGAGCACATCTTTCGTAATACATTTCTTTCCACGGTACTGAGCAAACCTTATAGTCTACTCGTTTGTCATGTACATCTCAAGGTTTTAAACTATAAAATTATATGTGTTTTTGCCCATTATTTGTTTGGAGATATTGGAGTTTGGCTATATTTTCATAGTGATTTCAAAATCTCAGTTTCAGGAGCCTTAAAAGAAAGAAACCTTCCATTCAGAGATCAAATCTCTTAATCCCTTTTCTGGAGGTTAACATGACAGTTAACTCATTTCTATATGACACAATCTAAATATTTATTTCAGATATATATCTTTTGATTGGGAAATATGTCAAGCTCTATAATGCCATATTATTCAATCTAACAATTATTATATTCATGTGTCATTATAGATTTTATTGTGTTTCCCTTTTGTTCCAGACACTATACTGACAGGTGTATTTCTGAATATATACTTATTTCAAAAAGGGGAGGATGTATTTTTATAACAAAGCTTGTCTGATGGTGCCATTTTCTTTTCCATTACAATGAATTGTAATGGAAAAAGGAGGGAAGAAGTATAATACAATTACCTTTCATGTATACTTTATGTTACACATGCACATCTAAGTAGCAAACTAAAATTTATCTAACAATTTTAATCTTCAAGTTCGAGACTCTCAGAATATTTTTGTTTGTGAGACTACTGTAGATCCACAAGTTCCAGTTCCCTGGGAAGGAAACAAGAGATGCTATCTATAGTGAGACACAAGAGATGTGGATTGTAATACCAATCCAGCCATCATTTACTATCTGATTCTCCATTTTCTAATTTGTTATATTAGAAATCATTCCAAGTTTACAGACTGTTGAAATAATTAAGTGTGAAAAAAACTGGTACAGTTATCTGTGTGTGTGTGTGTGTGTGTGTGTGTGTGTGTGTGTGTGTGTGTATTCAGCAATTTAAGAGATGAACTGGAGAGAAGGCAAATCTAGAGTTATGAGAAGCTGGAACTAGCCCAAGGAAGAGCACTTAATCATAGAGAAGAAATTCCTACAGATATTCTCCACTATATGCATACCGGAATCCTGAATGTCTTATCTCATTTGCCTAAACAGGACACATGATCCTTGAAAGAGACATGTAAATTGATGACCTCAAAAGATAATGCCATGCAACATGCTTCTTTGTATTCTTGTGCTTGTGAAATAAGCATTTTTTAAAATAAGAACATTTACAACGCAGAGAGTGAAAGTTCTTATGACATCTATACATACACAAATCAAGTTAGAAAGGTTCATTCAGAAAATGATTCATTTGATGATCCTATACTCATTAAGATGCCCAATCCTGTGCACTTCAGAGATGACTGGAGCTTTGTGGTCTCTCTCTACCCATACATGTTACCCCAAAAGCACTTTGAAAATAAGTTCTCCACTTAGTTCAATTTGGGGAAAGCAAAGAGATTTTAGCAGATTTAGAGGAATATATGAATTTGGGAACTGTATAAGCTCTTTCACAGCTGTTTAAATTCAATTAAAATGTCTTTAAAGTTCTACTACAATGTATAATATCACATTTATTTCAAATTGGAAGATTTTAGAAGGAAGTAGGTAACTTTATGCTTAAAACATCATTTCCCTTTAATCTCTCATACTGAAAACTGATGTGCACTTAAATGTTCTTTGCTTTCTCTTAAAGCCAAAGTTTTTAGTTAGAATTGCGTTTACTATACTTGACATTTCAAAGAAAGATAAAAATATTAAAAATACTTTAAAATTATAAAATATTCCAATTTTTGAGAATCTGTGCAGATCTAGAATCTCAAGTAGCTGTAAATGCCATTAGTAAGATCGGGTGGAGGTGAAATATAACAAGTTAGCCAAAACAAAAACTTTATTTGAATGTAGTATTGAATTTAAGATTCACTTTCTAGCTTTGGCCAACTAGTTAATAAGAGGTTTTAAAAGCAGTGGAAATAGCAGGTGGGTCCAAGCTATATGAAAACCTATAAATTCAGCCTTATTTTGACTAGCTTCCAGGTTAGTCTTCCATTAAGTGGAGATTCAGAACCAATGTAAAGGAAGTAAAATGAGCCCTTGGCAGTTTCACCGGGAGTTGAGAGCCAAAGACTGTGGGATAAGTTTTGTGATGCCCAGACTCAGTCAGATAGAGCCTAATCTAATCTAATTCTAACCTGCTCTAAAATCTCAGACCATAATAGCCTCTCATGACAAAAATTAAAATAGAGAATTATACCATATACTCTTTTACTTAAAATATTTCGTTAATTAATGAGATAGATATTAAAGTTACCAATAGATTTCAATTATTTTTACCAATGGATCTGATTTAAGAATGTGCCACATACCTCAGTTGAATTCAATTTATAATATTACTTGAATGCTTTTTCTAAGCTATAGGAAATTACTTAAAAAATATACTGCTCCTATTTTTTATGCCCCCATGCTATACCTAGACATTGGGACCATTAGACATCATTTGGAAAAAATTGAAAATTAATTGGAAGGAATCAAATTATAAAGAAATGGAAGTGGAAGTTGCTCTTTAATGGGTATACATGTGTAGTTGTAACCAGGATGTATTAATTGAGGATGTCAATAAATAACTATTATAAAATATTTTTTAAAGTTCTCACACAATAATTCTGGAATATGGCATTCTTATATGTATAAAATTTTTTAAGGAAATTCTAACCAGGCTACACTGGGACGAAGTATACTTCAGGTTTAAGTTCCTCTTCTCATTGTTGAAAGCTGCTGTTGTCTAGCCTATAAGTCTTACAACAGCATTTCTTTTTTCTGTCTTTCTTTCTTTCTTTCTTCTTTCTTTCTTTCTTTCTTTCTTCTTTCTCTTTCTTTCTTTCTTCTTTCCTTCTTTCTTTTTTTCTTTCTTTCCTTTTCTTTCTTTCCTTCTTTCTTTCTTCATTCTTTTTTTTTCAGATTTAGGAGTACAAGTGCAACTGTGTTACATGGGTATATTGTGTAGCAGTAAAGTCTGGGCTTTTAGTGTAGTGTACCTGTCACCCAAATAGTGAACAATGGAGGCCATAGGTGATTTTTCAACCCTCTCTCTCCCACAGCCTTCTTCCTTTTAGACTCCAGGGTCTAGTCTCTGAATGCCCATGAGTACCTGCTGTTTAGTACCCACTTATAACAACAGGATTTCAACACTGCTTTTCACAAAGTTGCTCTTTGTTGCTTATAATTTCTAGAAAGTAAATATGCAGTCTCTTTCTTTCTTGATGTAGAAATGTGCACTCACAGATGTACATATGCAAACACAGGATGTGTATGCACCCAAATGTTGAGATGGAAGCTGCTGTTTGATGTGTATATATGCATAGTTGCTTCTGTGCAACAGAAAATCTATAAGAATGTAAGCATGTGGAATACAGAATGCAGAATAGAAATGAGGTTTTTTCCAACTTAATTTCTACCCAAAAAATTGAATAAGAAGAAAGAGTAAATGACATACTGAAGTTCTGTCCTCCTGAAAATTTGGCTGGCCTCAGAGTGGTGGTATAGATGTGGTGATAAAGAGAAGCAGACAGACTTGAGATATATTTTTGAATAGAACCAACAAGACTTGTTGATAGATTACATTCAAGGATGAGAAAAAGAGAGAAATAAAGGATGATTTCTAAATTTGGAATTTGAGCAGAGATGATTTTGTTTGGAAAGAAACACACTGGATGGAAAAAACTAAGGAACCTCTTTTGGGCATATTATGCTTTAGATGGTTCAGATGTTTATCAGATCTTTCGTGAAGCATTTCAAGCATGGGTTGAGTATGTAACCCTGGAACTCGGAAGGAAAGACTGGGCTATCAGATATGTATGTAGATACATATCTGAGAGTTATAGCTTACGTATAGTATTCAAGCAGTGGTATTTCATGAAATAACTTGAAAAGAATACAAGAAAGAAAAATGGCCAAGGTTTGAGAACCAGGGTCTTCAACAAGTAAAAGTTGGGTTCTAGAGGAGAAGCTAGTTCCCCAGCAATGGTTCCTAACCAGGCTGAAAGGACTGAAATGACAGAAATAGAATTCAGAATTTGTGCCTAGTTTCAAAGCCTTCCAATGCATTAAAGCAAAGGTGACAGAATAAACATGGAGAAATTTCAAATCTACCATCATAAGAGATTTTCACATACTTCTTGGTAGTTGATGGGTTCACCAATCTTAAGTATCTGCAAAAATAAAAATGACTTGAACAATCAAATTTGAAAATGTGATGTACTTAATACAAGTAAAACTATATTTAGCAATAGGAAAATACACATTATTTTTAAGCATATGTGAGACATTTTAAAAAATTGACATCCATGAAGCAATCCTTGACAGAATCTTTAGGATTGATATCATACAGACCACGTTCTCTATCCTCAGTGCAATTAAGTTAATTTAAACAAAAATTTGTTTAAAAATTCTTTTTAAAAAAGCAAACAAATAGGCTCTTCAAAAAAGTCAAAAGTGAAATTAGATAATTCTTAGTACTAAATAGCTATGAAAATATTAAAATTTCAAAATTAATAAAATAGAGCTAAAGCAACTCTTAAAGGGGATAGTTATATTAGAAAAATAAAGTATATGAATTATTGGACTAAATATATAAATTAAGAAGTTACGGTTACAGAATAAACTTGAAGGAAGTAAAAGAGGAAATAAATAAAAGAACATAAATAAATAAAATAGAGCACAAACATAAAATACTGTAACTAATGACTCCCAAACTTAACGTGTCCACCTAGATATTCCATGAACTCCAGTTCATTGTGGCAGCACTTGTCATCTCCATTGAGATATTCGGTAGCCATCTGATAACCAATGTGAGCTCCTGAATTTCACTCCATTTTTTTACCCCAATTCACCCATACTGTTACCCTTAGACTTGCTCATTGAGCAATCTTCTCTTAGTCCAATAGTAAATCCATTTTTCTAGTTTCTCAAGGTAAAATCCTTGAAGTCAACTTCATTTCTCCTTTCTTACACACCAAATCAAGTTGGTGAGCAAATTCTTTTGCTTTTTTACCAATTTGATAACTCAAAGACTTTAAAGTAGAGAAATCCCACAAGCATTCTGTTACAAATCTTGATATAATTTTAGTCATGCCAGAGTTGGCATGAAATATCAAAGGCACCATATACTTGAGTTATAGTGCTAAGAATCTAGGTAGACAAAAGAAAATTTAGAGGCTTTGAACACTGCAGCTGGAGAAGAAAGGACTGGCAAAGAATAGATAAATGAATAGTAAACAGCATATGAAGGACTGGCAAAGTATAAATAAATGAATAGTAAACAGCATATGAAGGACTAGCAAAGTAGAGATAAATGAACAGTAAGCAGTAATATAAAGGAAATAGCAAGATTATGTGGGAATTTCTTCTATGCTTCTAAAATGCCATCTTAGTTATTAGAACATAGTTATTAAACTATAGATGTTAGAACATAGTTATTAAAACATCTTAGTTATTAGAATATTTTTGTCTAATAAATAAATATCCAGAACACACAAAAATGATAAAAACTCCTCTCTCCTAATTTAAAAAAAAAAGGTCAACGTAATATATAAAAAACAATTGGGGTCTAGTCCTGGCTCTGGCACCTGGCAGATGAGCTGGAAAAGGCAATACAACTCTTTATGCTTTGATTTTCTCTTCTGTAAAGAGGCAGGCAGACTTTCTGTGATCACAAAAGTATTAGGTTGGCTCAGAAGTCACTGCAGTTTTCCCCATTACTTTTGCTCATACCTAATATCTTCTGCCTCAGCGAGCCATGACTGCAGGAGATAGGATACCCAATTACACTGCTACTGTGATGTGAACACAACTACCTGTCCCCACCCCTGTGTGCAAGAGCACTTCCACCAGTGGTGTGAACATGACAAACTGATAACCCCACCTCTCCCTGCATCACCACCACCACCAGTGTGAATGCATGCACAAACACCAGTGGCCTTGCCTCCCTGTTCTATTTCTGTCACCAGCACAAACATGGAGGCTGGCAGCCCCACACCATCCAACACCCCACTCCCACTGCTACTAACACAAATGTGAGCACAAACACTGGCAACTTGCCCCTGCCTGTGCCCCACTGCCAGGACAAGCACACAGAACACCGCAACCCTGCTTCCATTGGTACTCCACTCCAGCCAATGTGTGTGCACCCTGCTGCACTAGCATACTTGAGCAGGCACAGATCCCACTGCCCCAGTGAAGTGCTTTTGCTACTACCGCCCATCAGAGTGCCATAGTCAGCAGACCAGGAGCACCTTGGCCCCTCCAGTACAGCAGATTCCTAACCTCCAGAGTCCAGAGAACAAAGTTAGGGGCTCAGTACCAGCCCCCGCATAGTTGGAACATGTAGACTAGGAGGGCTGAGCTAAACCTTGGCCCTCTAAATCTTCCAGAAGCAAACACAGTCAATTGAACCCAACTGATACTAAAATCAAACCCCCAAAGACATCAAAGAAAATAAAAGCAAAAAAATTCATCTAAAGGACAACAACTTCAAAGATCAAGGGAACATCAACCCACACAACAGATGAGAAAGAACTCTGGCAACTCAAAAAGCCAGAGTGTCTTCTTACCACTAGTTCCCCAGCAATGGTTCCTAACCAGGCTGAAAGGGCTGAAATGACAGAAATAAAATTCAGAATATAGATAGGAGTGAAGATCACTGACATCTAGGAGAAAGTTGAAACCCAATCCAAGGAATCTAAGGAATACAGTGAGACAATACAGAAAATAAGAGATGAAATGGTCATTTTAAGAAAGAAACAAACTTATCTGATAGAGCTGGAGAATTCATTTCAAAAATTTCAGAATACAATTGCAAATATTAAAAAGCAGAATTGACCAAGCTGAGGAAAGAATCTCAGAGCTCGAAGATCGGTTCTTCAAAATAACTCAATCAGACAGAAATAAAGAAAAAACAATAAAGAAGAATGAAGAATGAATTTCTCAAAGGGTAATATGAGACTATGTAGAGACCATTTGAGAAATAAGGGATTATGTAAAGAGACCAAATCAATGTTTTATAGATATCCCAAAAGAGACAGAAAACATGCAGCTTGTAAAACATACTTCAGGATTTCATTCATGGAAATTTCCCCAACCTCACCAGAGAGGCCAACATTCAAATTCAGGAAATGCAGAGAACCCCTGCAATATATTATATAAGACAACCATCCTTAAGACACATAGACATTCGATTTTCTAAGGTCAAAATGAAAGAAAAAAAATGTAAAAGACAGATAGAGAGAAGGGACAGATCATCTACAAAGAAAACCCCATCAGGCTAACAGCAGACCTTTCCGCAGAAATGCTACAGGTCAGAAGAGATTAGGGGCCTATGTTCAGCATTCTTTAAAAACAAAAAAAGAAATTCCAACCAAGAATTTCATGTCCAGCCAAACTAAGCATCATAAACAAAGGAGAAATAAGATCCTTTTCAGACAAGCAAATGCCAAGGGAATTCATTACCACTAGACCTGCCTTACAAGAGGTCCTTAAGAAAGTTCTAAATATGAAAAAATTGTTACCAGTCACCACAAAAACACAATCACATAGATCATTGACACCATAAAGCAACCACACAATTAAGTCTGCATAACAACCAGCCAACAACATGATTATAGGATTAAATTCACACATATCAATATGAAAATGAATGTAAACAGGATAAATTTCCCAAGCAAAAGAACAGAGTGGCAAGCTGGATAAAGAAGCAAGACACAAGGGTAGGTTGTCTTTAAGAGATCCATGCAGTGACACCTATAGGCTCAAAGTAAGTCAAGGATGGAGAAAATTTACTAAGCAAATAAAAAACAGAAAAAAGTAGGGGTTGCTATTCTAATTTCAAATGAAACAGACTTCTTCTCCTCTGTATATGGCACATATTTTAAAATCTACCACACAATAGGCCATAAAACAATCCTTCACAAATTCACAAAACCAGAAATTATGCCAAGTACTCTCTCAGAACAGCAAAATAAAAATACAAATCAATACAAAAAATGTTTCCCCAAACCATACAATTACATGGAAATTAAACAACCTGCTCCTGAATGACTTCTGAATAAACAATGAAATTAAGGCAAAAATCAAAACATTATTTGAAAATAACAACAAAAAAGATATAACAGAATCTCTGGGATTTAGCTAAAGCAACATTAAGAGGTAAGTTTATAGGCTGGATGCCCACGTCAAAAAGTTAGAAAGATCTCATATTAACAACCTAACATCACATTGAAGGGAACTAAAGAAACAAGAACAAACTAACCCCAAAGCCAGCAGAAAACAAGAAATAACTAAAATTAGATCTGAACTAAAGGGAATTAAAACATGAAAAAGCATGCAAAAGATCAATGAATCCAGGAGTTGGTTTTTTGAAAGAATAAATGAGATAGATAGACTGCTAGCTAAACTTAGAAAGAAAGAATATCCAAATAAATACAATCAGATATGACAAAGGAGAAATGACCTCCAACACCACAGAAATACAAGTAACAGTTACAGACATGAACATCTTTATGCAAACAAATAGAAAACCTAGAAGAGATAGATAAATTCCTGGAAACATACAACTTCACAATAGTGAAGCAGGAAGTAGTTGTATAAATGAACAGACTAATCACAGGTTCCAAAATTGAATCAGTGATAAAAAGCCTGTGAATAAGAAAAAACCCAGGACCAGATGGATTCACCACTGAATTCTACCAGATGTATAAAGAAGAGCTGGTGCCATTCCTACTGAAAGTATAAAACAACAACAAAAACAAAACAACAACAACAAAAAAAACTGAGGAGGGACTCCTCCCTAACTCATTCTATTAGACCAGCATCATCCTGATACTATAACCAGGCAGAGACACACACAAAAAAGAAAACTTCAGGCCAATATCCTTTAAAAACATAAATGCAAAAATCCACAACAAAATACTAGCAAACCAAACCTGGCAGCACATCAACAAACTAATCTATGATCAAGTAGATTAGAGCCTATGATCAAGTAGTCTCTAAGCTCTGAGATGCAAGATTGGTTCAACAGCAGGCAGATTAATAAATGTGACTTATCACATAAACAGAACTAAAAACAAAAACTTCATGATCATCTCAATAGATACAGAAAAGGCTTCCGATAAAACTCAATATCTCTTCATATTAAAAACCCTCAACAAACTAGGCATTGAAGGAACATATTTGAAAATAATAAGAGACATCTATGACAAACACACAGTCAACATCGTACTGAATGGTCACAAGCTGGAAACATTCGTTTTGAGAAGCAGAACAAGACGAGAATGCCCACTCTCACCACTCCTATTTAACATAGTACTAGGGGCCCTATCCAGAGCAATAGGGCAAGAAAAAGAATTAAAATTTATCCAAATAAGAAGAGAGGAAAGGAACAAGATCATGTCTTTTGCAGCAACATAGATAGAGCTGGAGGTCATTATCCTACATGAACTAAGACAGAAACAGAAAACCAAATACTGCATGTTCTTGTTAACAAGTGGGAGCTAAACACTGAGTACACAGGAACACAAAGAAGGGAACAACAGACACTGGGCTTACTAGAGGGCAGAGGATGGCAGGAGGGACAGGGTTGAACAACTACCTATCAGATACTATGCTTATTATCTGATTGACAAAATAGTCTGTACACTAAAGCCCCATGACACACAATTTGCCAAACCTGCACATGTACCCCTGAATCTAAAATAAAAATTAAAACAAAGAAACATCTGAACAACATATAGTCTTAGACTAAAACATGACCATAAAACTGACAACTAAAGACCATATGTTTCTTAATAATGAAGACTTAGCTCTCTGCTTCTGGGCATATTCACATAATGTGCCTGTGAGGTCTTATTCTGTATCAAAAATTACACTGTGTATATTTAATCCATGGCTCTTGTTCTTATTATTAACATATCCAAACAGTATGTGCTAATTGGACATAATGACAGCTAAAACTTTAGAACTAACAGGAAATAATGACTAACACTTATTGAGCCCTTGCATGTTAGGCCCTATGCTAAGCAATTTTCATGCAGTTTCTCATGTATTCTTACACAGATAATATAAGTTGGTTATTGGTAAGCTTCTTGGCAGCAGGGACCTAGGCTATCCTGCTTTCCTCTGAACACTTCCTGGCATCAAGTTGTATTGGGACATATGTAGAAAGAGAGGGAGAGAGAGAGACACTAAACAAAACAGATATCATTGCTTCCACTTTACACACTAGAACTGAAGTTTAGAAATATTAGGGTACACATTGGTAACAGAGCTGGAATCTGAACTCAGGTTTGTTTCATTGCAGAATTCCTCCTTTGAACTACACCATCTCTGCCCTGCTTGATCACTGACTCTGAGTTTTTTGAATGGGGAGAATGTTATCTCTTATGTGATTATTCTTAATTTTGAACTTCCTGAAGATCAGAATTCAATTGAGTGTATTGTTGTTAAGCAATTTGGAATTTATGTAAGTCAAAGAAATTACAGGCCAATTCAAGGAATATTTGCCTCCAGTTTCTTAAATATGAAACAGTTTCTTTTTTAAAAAAAGTGAAAATGAGGAGAGGACACAAACAGATGGAAAAACATTCCATGCTCATGGTTAGAAAGACTCAATATCGTGAAAATGGCCAAATGTCCAAAGTAATTTATAGAATCAATGCTATCCCCATCAAGCTACCATTGACCTTCTTCACAGAACTGGAAAAAAACACTTTAAACTTCATATAGAACCAAAAAAAGAGCCTGCATAGCCAAAACAATCCTAAGCAAAAAGAACAAAGCTGGAGGCATCACACTATCTGACTTCAAACTATACTACAAGGCTACAGTAATCAAAACAGCATGGTACTGGTACCAAAACAAAGATATAGACCAATGGAACAGAAGAGGCCTCAGAAGTAATGCCACACATCACAAATCATCTGATCTTTGATGAATCTGACAAAAACAAGCAATGGGGAAAGGATTCCCTGTTTAATAAATGGTTTTAGGAAAACTGGCTAGCCATGTGCAGAAAGCTGAAACTGGACCCCTTTCATTCACCTTACACAAAAGTTAGCCCTAGATGATTTACATATTCAAACATAAGACCTAACACCATAAAAACCCTAGAAGAAAACCTAGGCAATACCATTCAGGACATAGGCATAGGCAAGAACTTCATGACTAAAACACCAAATGCAATAGCAACAAAAGCCAAAATACACAAACGGGATCTAATTAAACTTAAGAGCTTCTGCACACAGAAGAAACAATCATTAGAGTGAACCAGCAACCAACAGAATGGGAAAAAAAATCTCTGCAAGCTACCCATCTGACAAAGGGCTAATATTCAGAATCTACAAAGAACTAAAGCAGATTTACAAGAAAAAAACGCACAACCCCATCCAAAAGTGGGTGAAAGATATGAGCATACACTTTTCAAAAGAAGACATTTATGCAGCCAACAAACTTATGAAAAAATGCTCATCATAACTGGTCATTAGAGAAATGCAAATCAAAACCACATTGAGATACCATCTCACACCAGTTAGAATGGTGATCATTAAAAAATCTGGAGACAACAGATGCTGGAGTGGATGTGGAGAAATGGGAACACTTTTACACTGTTGGTGGGAGTGTAAGTTAGTTCAACCATTGTGGAAGACAGTGTGGTGATTCCTCAAGGATCTAGAAATAGAAATACCTTTTGACCCGGGAATTCCATTACTGGGTATATACCCAAAGGATTATAAATCATTCTACTATAAAGACACATGCACATGTATGTTCACTGTGGCATTGTTTGCAATAGCAAAGACCTGGAACCAACCCAAATGCACATTGGTGATAGACTGGACAGAGAAAATGTGACACATATACATCATGGAATACTATGCAACCATAAAAAAGGATGAGTTCACATCCTTTGTAGGGACATGGATGAACCTGGAAACCATCATTCTTAGCAAACTGACACAAGAACAGAAAACCAAACACTGCATGTTCTCACTCATAGGTGGGTGTTGAACAATGAGAACACATGGACACAGAGAGGGGAACATCACACACTGGGGTGTGTTGCTGGGTGGGGGGCTAGGGGAGGGATAGTGGAGGTGGTGAGGAGGTTGGGGAGGGATAACATTGGAAGAAATGCCTGATGTAGGTGACAGGGGGATGGAGGTACAAACCACCATGGCATATGTGTACCTACGCACCAAGCCTGCAAGACTTGCACATTTACTCCAGAACTTAAAGTGTAATTTTTTTAAAAAGTGAAAATGTTTTCCCATCAAGGTGACAGTAGAAAACTGACGTGAAAAAGGATAAATGACCCTACTACTAAGTGTGATTCCTGGCAGTGTGGACTCCCAGAAGTCTTTTTTTTCAAGAAATGCAGAAGCTCAGGTCCGCTCAGATCTACCAGAGCATCCTCTGCATTTTACAAAGTGCCCAGAGTTCTCTGCTCTGGCTGCACTTCAGACTCCACTGTTAGTTTTTTTTTTTTTTTTAAGTAACTGATGCAGAGACCTCACACCCAGGGATTTGGATTTAAATGGGCATTAATTGAGTGTCGTTCAATTTTTGTTTCTAAAATTCCCAAGTGAATCTAAGGAACAACTAGAGTTGAGTACCACTAAATTATAAGACTGAAAACGATAAAGTCCAGATTATTTTCTCAATGCCCCACTTGCTTGAGCAAACCATCTAGCTTCTCTAGGTCTGCCTTTTAATATATTTAATAAAGATGATGTTTAGCCTGCATACTTAAGGGGGGGTTGTAACAAACAGACACAAAAACTTTGAGAAATTTAAAGCATCATTGCATAGCATTGTTTTTATTGTGCTTAACTACACTTATAATCTCTAGTGCTCATCATTTGACCATTAGCATTAAACAAGATTGTGTAGTATCATTTTTTAGAGATTTAGAAATTGTGAAGGCAACTGAAGCTGTTCAAGTTCCTTAAACCTGCGTAAGAAATAACAGAAAAGCATCAGAACTAAACCCCATTCTGGGTCACTGTTGTGCAACACTGATTCTTGGCCCAAAGTGTAACTAAAATGATTATTGAGTGGAGGATATACCCACCAAGTGAAGACAGACAACACATCTGTTCAGTATTGCTTAACTTACAGCAGAAATGGAGACTGACTTTCTTTTGTTTATAATTGTATGTAAAGTGCTTTTGCATCTACATCTTTCTTCTGGGTAGGCATAAAAAATATATGCTTAATCCCTATTTTAGTATCTGAAAGCTACAATTAACCAATGGTAGATTCTTATACTACCTTTCACTAGCATATTTTTTTGTAGGTATACTTAGTCAAATCCCATAATTAATCAAGTAAGAGAGAAACCATTTTTTAAAAGACTTCTAGAAATCAGGAAAATATTAAGCTCGAATATTACATTTTTATCAGATACAATATTTTTATTGCTTGTAAGTCAGTGTCTGTCTAAAAAGGAAGTCAAAAATATTTGCAATCACTATAGAAAAAGATTTACATTTTAATGTCTTGTGTACCTTCAGAATTTCAACCACAAATACTGATCGTAAAAATTTTATTCAAAATTCTGAGATTATAGGGCAATATGTAGTTTTAAGAAAAGAAAGATTCGAAGTGGGAAGAAATGCTTGAAAGCAACCATTTTGTTGCTGAAAGTTAGGCATAGTTAATAGGTTAATTTCTGTTTATTGAATAAGAGAGCCCAGTGCTGATTGATATAGTAATTTCAGTGTTTGCTATGGCAAATATTTAGCTCATTATCAGTTTTAATAGCATTTTGCAGAACAAGCCTTTTCTTGACATCTAGAAAATACTATTAAATTTCCCTGCATAGATACATTGTTATGACATGCAATAACTACTTGAATATAAAGGGGATTAATAATTTAAAAGGTGTTAACAAATTAGGGCCATCATTAAAAATAGACTTTGAACCATTTTGTAGCAAAATCAGATTGAGGTAATGCTCTGCTCTTATGATAAAGAATTACTGCATTAATTCTGCAAAGTGAACTTATTGCTCCTATTCGTCTCCAAAACCCTGGAGCATTAAAAGACAGGAAGAATGAAATGATCACTGCATTTTTTTTTCAGGCACAACAGCTCTAATATTTCCATCACAGTTTCACAGCTCAGCCAGCCTAGTTGTGTTAATGGAGGTGAAAGAAACCTCTTCAAAATTGTCATCTTTTTCTTTAATTTTGGTTTTAGACTGTCTTGTAAATTTGGGCCAGATTTTCTCAGACAGTTTATAGTAATAGAGAGATAATTATATTTAACTTGAGCAACTTTGGTTTTGACTACACAGCTTAATACTGTTTTGTATCTGACTTTTCAAAATTTAATCCATGAGGATGTTGACGATCTTATTTCCACATCTGTTACCTCCCGGTGGCTGGAGTTAATTTAGCTGCTGGGGATAGCTAACTGGCCCCTTCCTCATTTACTGCTTCCATGTACATTCCTCCTAAAACTAAGCACTTGTCAGTATACAGGACAACTTCACAGAAGTGCTTGCTTGATCAAGAGAAAATGGTGGCTACATTCTCCAATTTGAATCTTCAAACTTAGTACTCAGTTTTCTTTACTTTCTCTTTTTTCCTCTAAAAAAAATTACATATCATTTCAACATTTCGAAATGCTATTTTACTTGCTGGCTAGTAAATTTGCTTCACAACTATTGATATAAACTGGAAAGAAACTGAAAATTGGTATAGGAATTGCAGCTATAAGATGTATGTTCATGGAATCATGGAATATTAAAATAAAAATGGACCTAGAAGATCACCTTATCCAACCTTGAATTTTAAAGGTGGGACACTGAAGCCCAGGTATGTTAAACAGATGGTCTTAACACACAAAGTTACGAGTGACAGGAGGGACTTCTCCATTTTTATTTTTGCAGCATCAGCCATTATTCAGGTCTGAAATTCCCCCATTTTTCAATACGACCTTAGCATTTTATTGGTTACAGCTGTGAAGTAGAACAAATACTGGAATAGAGTTAGCTGATCCAGAGCTTGAACCTGAAATTATGCATATATCCTTGAGAAAATTACTTGAGCTCTTGTTAGTGTTAGTTTCCTTATCCACTAAATACAGACAATAATATCCTACTTCAGGTATGTCGTGTGAATTAACTGAGATTACATGTGTGCAAAACAGCAACCTATAGATCTTTATACAAATATAAGTTATTATCATTTAGAAGAAATATGTGCTTCCACTAAATTAAGGCATTTTGTTATCTGGGAGGGGAATTATTAGTTAGCTAACATATTAGCAAGACCCTGAAGCAATGGGACAAAACAATAAGTTTTCATTTGGGGGAGAAGAAAGGTAGAGAAAGATCTAAGGCATTGGCAATTAGAACAGAACAGTGAGAGACTCAGAGCAGTTGTCAAAAACAGCACTAAAAAATGGCAGCATTTTACAGTTGAGAAAATGAAAGCTTGGAAAGGTTAAGTAATTTGACCCCAGTGAACCAGCCAGAAGATGGTAGAACTAGTACTAAAACCAGGGCTGATTCTGGCTATCAGATATGATTAACTACACGAGAAATAATTTCAGGTATCATAAATAGGAGGAAATCTTTGCCCTAAGATCATAAAAGAACATTCTTTTCTCATGTCAAATTCTGGAAGTCACAGGTGTTTTGAAGGAAATCTGGGGAAGCTCTAGTGGAATCTGTAATACCAAGTTGCTAAAACGATAGCTAAATGACGAATAATGTTTTGTCTGCAGCATGATTTCATGAATGGTTCTAAAAGAATTCCAATTGGAATTTGTCAGTTATCTTTTTTAATCTTAAACAGTTAATTTAAGTACTGAACAGCTTCTAAATACCTGGCTGTAATAATATCAATTGCCCATTACGTGACAACTTTTTCCCAATTCACTGTCCCTGTTGCAACCCCTTCTAACCTGCTTAGGGGCTGCATTTCTGGGGGAGTTATAAATTGAGAAAAATTAATTTAACAATGTATTGAACCTGGTTGCTTCATATTTTGCCAAGATCTTATAAAACCTAACACTGAAGTACTTCTAGGCATAATGTCATTTAATCCAGTTTTGAAAATCACTTCAGTGGAATTTAGCAATAATGAGACTAATAGCTTATCATAAACCCACTTCTAAAATATACTAATTCAATTTTTTGTTTAATTTTTTATCAGATGGGTTGTCCAAATGCAAGAAATATATTATTAAAATATTTATTTAGAAATATTTAACCATACTTAAGTAAAGCTGCTCTCACGCATTACTTCTATAAGAATGTCAGAAAGAACTATAAAAGTTATATTTGAGAGTACCAGTTGATGTAGAAGTAGAGAAAAAGAAACAACTATGAAAATCATAACAGATGAAAAGAAAAATTTTTTCTGTGGTACTTGCCAACCCAAAGACCATGTTTACACATAATGATCTCCTGATCAAAAACATCTCTCATGTGTCAAAACTATTTGCTAACATACATGTTGCTCCTCTGTTTGCAGTTCAATAATTAGGTAGTTCTTTAAGTTAACAAATAGTTTTAAATGCAAACACCTATGCAATGATTATGGCCATTCATACACTGTAATATATTGGCTTAGTCTGATTGCTTTCTTTAGCTGAGCACAGCTGAACTAAAATATTGTGAATCCAAGTAAGCAATACTTTGACTCAAGACCTCTCTGCTTCCCAGATTTACTCCATTTCTGAAACTCCTAACTTACCTCTCCTTGACAATCCAGCCACCTGACCTGCATATGTGTTTATGGCAGAGGTCATATATTCTGAGTAATAGTCCCCTCTAGAGAGTTGAAGCTTTAAAAACATTTCAGTCAACGTTACTGACAGTTGATTTATTTCCTTTGAATTTGCACTCCCTGACCAAGCTCCTTTAAAAAAAAAATCAGTCATAGAATATCATCATCATTTAAAATGGTAAAACTGGGTAAATGCCCAGGTCTGTCTTATCTGCTTGTCTAATCCATTCACTCCATTTGGGGCCATATTACATCCCAAATCAAGTGGAAGTGTTAGTGCTTAAGTAGAAACAAGGAATACCTTGTTATTACTGAAGGATCATGTACTTACTATGCAGAGATACTTTCAGGAAGAAATTACAGAAAATACTCACTTTTTAAAAATATATATATTTTATTGTGTTTTAAGTATTGGTATACATGTGAAGAACATGCAGGATTGTTGCATAGGTACATACATGGCAAGGTGGTTTGCTGCCTTCCTCCCCATCACCTATAGCTGGCATTTCTCCCCATGTTATCCCTCCCCAACCTCCCCACCCTGCCGCTGTCCCTCCCCTAGTTCCCCCACAGACCTCTGTGTGTGATGCTCCCCTCCCTGTGTCCA